>SJYT01054054.1:322386-382571 GCA_006410635.1 Cephalophus harveyi
CTCACTTCCACTGTATAATCATAAGGGATTTGATTTAGGTCATACCTGAATGGTCTAGTGGTTTTCCCTACTTTCTTCAATTTGAGTCTGAATTTGGTAATAAGGAGTTCATGATCTGAGCCACAGTCAGCTCCTGGTCTTGTTTTTGTTGACTGTATAGAGCTTCTCCATCTTTGGCTGCAAAGAATATAATCAATCTGATTTCGGTGTTGACCATCTGGTGATGTCCATGTATAGAGTCTTCTCTTGTGTTGTTGGAAGAGGGTGTTTGCTATGACCAGTGCATTTTCTTGGCAAAATTCTATTAGTCTTTGCCCTGCTTCATTCTGCCTTCCAAAGCAAAATTTGCCTGTTACTCCAGGTGTTTCTTGACTTCCTACTTTAGCATTCCAGTCCCCTATAATGAAAAGGACATCTTTTTTGAGTGTTAGTTCTAAAAGGTCTTGTAGGTCCTCACAGAACCGTTTAACTTCAGCTTCTTCAACATTACTGGTTGGGGCATGGGCTTGGATAACAAACAGAGATCATTCTGTCGTTTTTGAGATTGCATCCAGGTACTGCATTTCGGACTCTTTTGTTGACTTTGATGGCTACTCTATTTCTTCTGAGGGATTCCTGCCCGCAGTAGTAGATATAATAGTCATCTGAGTTAAATTCACCCATTCCAGTCCATTTTAGTTCGCTGATTCCTAGACTGTCGACTTTCACTCTTACCATCTCCTGTTTGACCACTTCTAATTTGCCTTGATTCATAGACCTGACATTCCAGGTTACTATGCAATATTGCTCTTTACAGCATCGGACCTTGCTTCTATCACCAGTCACATCCACAGCCGGGTATTGTTTTTGCTTTGGCTCCATCCCTTCATTCTTTCTGGAGTTATTTCTCCACTGATCTCCAGTAGCGTGTTGGGCACCTACTGACCTGGGGAGTTCCTCTTTCAGTATCCTGTCATTTTTCCTTTTCATACTGTTCATGGGGTTCTCAGGGAGAAGGCAATGGCACCCCACTCCAGTGCTCTCGCCTGGAAAATTCCATGGACAGAGGAGCCTGGTAGGCTGCAGTCCATGGGTTCTCGAAGAGTCAGACACGACTGAGCAACTTCACTTTCACTTCTCACTTTCATGCATTGGAGAAGGGAATGGCAAACCACTCCAGTGTTCTTGCCTGGAGAATCCCAGGGACGGGGGAGCCTGGTGGGCTGCCGTCTATGGGGTCGCACAGAGTCGGACACGACTGAAGTGACTTAGCAGCATGGGGTTCTCAAGGCAAGAATACTGAAGTGGTTTGCCATTCCCTTCTCCAGTGGACCACATTCTGTCCACTGGAGAGAATAACAGAAAAGTAACCAAACTGGGATAGGAGAAAACATTCTGCTGATGCTGTGTTTTAATTTGACACCAATAGTGTGGCGAGACTTTAAAGTGGGTTTTAGCTCTCACTTTCTCATACACTGTGAAATCTCGTATCTTGCTGTCCAAGGAAAGTCATTTTTAGGATAGATATTTTAAACCACTGTTAAAGCTTTGGTTCTTTTTTTTTTTTTTCCAGTTTAATAGGCTTTATCTTTTTAGGGCACCTTTTTCATTTTATCTTTTTACTTTTGTCTTTTTAAAGTTCACAGCAAAACTTGAGTGGAAGGCGCAGAGATTCCCCATACCCTGCCCACATATGGGCAGCCTCACCTTCTACAAAGCTCTCATATCAAACCAGGGTGGCCACTATGGGGAATCCTAGGGATATATCTTTAGAAAACTAAAGATAGAGCTCCCCTATGACACTGAAATCCCACCCCTGGGTGTCCACCTGGAGAGGAGCATGATCGAAAGGCAGTGTTCACTGCCGTACAATTTACAACAGCTAAGATACAGAAGCAACCTTAAAGTACATCAAGAGATGAACGGATGAAGAGGTGAGATATGTATACACACATACACACAGAGGGGAATATTACTCATCCGTAAAAGAGAATGAAATAATGTCCTTTGCAGCAACATGTCCGGACCTAGAGATTGTCATACTGAGTGAAGTGAGTCAAACAGAGAAGGAGAGATATTGTATGACATCCCTTATATGTGGAATCTAAACATAAATGATACAAATGAGCTTACTACACAACAGAAAGAGACTCATAGACATAGAGAATAAACTTATGGTTGTTGTCAGGGGGAAGGAGTGGGGCAAGGATAGTTAGAGACTTTGGGATGGACATGGACACGCTGCTCTGTTTAAAACGGATAACCGACAAGGGCCTACTGTCTAGCGCGGGGAACTCTGCCTGATGCACGTGGCTGCCTGGATGGAGGGGAGCTGGAGGAGAAGGGTACATGCATATGTAGGACTGAATCCCTTTGCTGTTCATCTGAAAATATCACAGCACTGATGTTGATAATTGGCTCTATCTAAATACAAAATAAAAAGTTAAAAAAAAAAAACCTCCCACACCAGTGTGGGGCAATCATTACAATTGATGAACTGTGTAGATACACCATTATCAATCAACGTCCATAGTTTACATTAGGGTTCACTCTTGGGCTTGTACATTCTATGGGATTTGGTCCTTTTTTAAGCAAAACTCTTCTGTGTACAACGTATGAGAGAAAAACATGTCTTGCTGAGACCAGTGTCAACAGGTCGGTCCACTCAGCCTTCAGAGTTTTGAGAAAACATCCAACGCGCTGCTAGTTTTAACACATTCTTGTAGGAGAAAGTGGACTGGATTTGGAGTGGAAGATCAGGGTGGTAATCCCACCCCTAGCTCTGTGACTTTAAGTAATAAACTAAATTTCAGTGATTTATTGTCCTTATCGCCAAAGTAAAAATCATACAAGACCTCACAAACCTCTGGGAAAGGTTTAAATGAGGTCACGTTTATGTAATATTTACCGGAACACTTGATACAAGTGGTTAGTTATTCAGTGAATGGTTGATTTACCTAAACTCTCTCAATTGTATTTAACTCAAGACTAATATGATTCATGACAACTCTATTTTCTTCACAGAATATAGTGGAAGTATAAGGAAAAGGTGCATAAATAAGTTTTAAAAACACAGAAATGTGCAATAGCTTATTTTCATTATTCACAGAGAACATGAAAGATTCCAAGATGTCAACCTCAAAAAAAAGTTAACTTTGGCTTAAAAAAAAAAAAAAAATGGGTAATTTTCTGAAAATGATCAGAAAGCTTAAATTTACATTACTATCATTTTAGAAAATTTTCTATTTCAAATAAGACCCTAAATTTATCATTTCTTCCCCTGTTTCAGTTATTTCCATGTGACTTTGATCCACAAGAGGAAGAGAGAGAGGACAGAAAGAGACACTCTGATATTTTTTTCTCCTAACCATAAAGAAAACCTCTAACACATTAAGAAGATATGTATAGCCATTAACACATAAACTTTTTCTCTGAAATTTAACTCTGGAATCCAAAGAAGTTTATGCCTACACTTGGAGTGTTATGCTATTTGACTGAATAATTTTAAATAATACCCCACTGTTTTGAATGAATAGCTTTAAATAGCTCATTCTTTTGATATATCTTATTTTTTCACTTATTGAAAGAACCAGTTTTCTCCTTTCCCAGACACTTTACATGAACAAAACAATATCAAAGATTTGGTGATTATGAACAACATTCAAATTCCTGATTATAATGGGATACAGATCTTCTCATTATCCTTTGTATAGATTTGCAGGATTATACAATAAATTATGTATTTTGCTTGGGCTTCAGCTAATTCTATTAGAAGCTGAGCTTAAAATTTACAATGACATGAATTAATGTTGGAGTGTTTTGCTGTCATTTTAGCTTACCATAAGTAACTATCTCTATACTATCTAATGTTAACTTCTCATAAAAGATTAATGTAGAATTAGGGACAAAATGATTCTCTTTCAAATACAAAACCCCATAAAAATTAATGCTTCTCAAGTGGTAACTTGAAAATCCAACAGACACTTGTGATTTAAATCTGTTAATTCTCATTATAAAATTTGTATTTCTGCTTCAAATACAGAGATGAAGGCACCAACACATTTTGTGCAGGAAGCATGAAGTGTGAGGAGATGTCTTAATCAGGTCTAATAAACTGTTTATGATAATGCATTCATACTTTTTTTTTGTTAACAGGAACCATGGGAATATTCCAACACCATGATTCTACCTACCTTTCTAAGGATAAAGCACCCTAGGCCCCAGTGAGTTCTCTAAAAACCACCTATTATGTAACTTCACACCATGTAAGTTGATTTGGCAAAAGAAAAAATAAGAACAAATAAAATAAAACTAAAATGCAATATTTTCAGACTTCTTAACTTGAAAATGATCTAATCAAGGGGTCCCCATTAATACATTTTTGCCATGAAAGTTATAAATTATACATAACAGGGCATAACATTAAAGCATTAACATAACTTAACAGTACAGGTCTATCAATTAAATAAAAAGCTGACGGCTTCCTATCTGACAGAGCTGACTTTGCTGCTTACTATACTACACACTAGCACAAATTTATTGTTAGACACATTTCAGTACTATCCACCACAATTTTCATTTTTGTCAAGTAGGTAAGGAATATTTGATGTCTCAACCAGTTCAGGTAGTTCATATATTTTAGCAACAATCAAAACCTTGTCTCTGTTCTTTCTATTGTAATAAAGTTTTGTACCATCATATGTTGATCCTCAAAAGAGTAAAACAGAAATATCTTAGGGTGAAGGCTGCCATTCGTTTTCCTCTTGGTTTTATACAAAGTTCGAATTTTCAAAAAATGGAGTTCTATGAAACTATCTTTTCCCTAAAACTTCCTTAAAAATTATTTACTATTTCCCTCTAGGCTTTCCTGGCTTCTAGATAAAAGAAAAGAATTCTTTCCATACTTTCCATACTACACCATTATAATCTATCTGTTAAAGGTGCTCCAGGGCATGTAATACGCCTTATGTTGTGGGGCTTTCAGATCGGGGACCATATGGGGTGCGATTATCCCAGGAAACAGCAGGGTTCAGTTACAGGGTTGGATGCTTTTTTCCCTTCCTCTAACAGGCCCTGCATTTATACATTGTTGCCATCGGTGCTATTTATTTAGTATAATTAGGATACTTTTGGTGCATTTGTTACAAATGCTCTATTCAGCATTATTTATATTCCTCTCAACATTCACAGCTTGGTAACTTAAAATGCAGCTTTCTCTCTTATACAGCAATGTCACCCACAAATAAGTCTGAACAGTCAACTGATTCAATTTTGAAAAAGATAGAAGTTACTTAACTGCACAGATTGTCTTCTGGCTAAAAAAAGAGTAACTTGAGGACATGGACCATTTTTTATTGGTGAGATTGATGCATGTGTATCTAGGGCAGGGGAGTTTAATCCCTTGGGTCTGCTATTAAAACGTCCATGACGTCTTGTCCCATAACTTATAATATGAGGTTACTTTACAATCTCTAGTGTTAATCCCTAAGTGTATTTCAATTGATTTGAATTTATTAATGTAATTCAAATTTATAATATCCCTCCCAAAGCAGCTATTATTCAATCTCTAGGTTAATACAAAGATTAGGGGAAAACTTGTGGAAAAGACCTTCTTTGAAAACAATGAAAGCTTCTGTAGGGAAGTGTTTGATTTGGAAGTTGGCAATCATTTATATTTTCCTAGAGCATTCTCCATAAGCAGAACTTC
Organism: Cephalophus harveyi; assembly: GCA_006410635.1. Taxonomy (NCBI): domain Eukaryota; kingdom Metazoa; phylum Chordata; class Mammalia; order Artiodactyla; family Bovidae; genus Cephalophus; species Cephalophus harveyi. The sequence goes on from SJYT01054054.1 coordinate 328,073, forward strand.
CAAGGGAAAGGGACCTCCCTGGGTCATGTATCACCTGAGGGAAGGGATAACTGACTCCAGCACACTCACGTCAAAATGTGTGACCTATGGGAGAAAGAAAAGAAAAGTAAGAAATATTTGTGAATGTCATGGCAGTGAGAACTCAGATCCACTAAAACACTGCCCCTTGCCTTCCTGCCACACCCATAGGACTTGCATGTTAAACATCAAATTACAACGGAAAAAGCTGAGACACAGAGGCTGTACCTAAAGGGGAGTTCTTAAGAAAATCCAAAGGAAATAGTGGAATAGAAAAGTGGGTAATAGAGGAATTTGAAAACTCTGGAACCAAGAGCTGAAACAAGCATTAAACACAGCCAAAATCCTAGCCGGTTAACAAAAAGCACCCACATTAAGCGTGTAATCAACCCAGCTCCTATTAACTGATATATTGATAGCATATCTAACTTTTAACCAAGAGGCCCTTGAACTGCAAGGAGGTCAAACTAGTCAATCCTAACGGAAATTAACCCTGAATATCCATTGGAATAATTGATGCTGAAGCTCCAATATTTTGACCACCTGATGCGAAGAGCTGACTCACTCGAAAAGACCCTGATGCTGGGGAAGATTGACGGCAAAAGGAGAAGAGGGCGCCAGAGGATGAGATGGCTAGAGAGCATCACAGACTCAGTGGACATGAATTTCAGCAAATTCCGGGAGACAGTGAAGGACAGGGAAGCCTGGCATGCTGTAGTCCACAGGATAACAGAGTCAGACATGACTTAGCAATTGAACAACTTATAACAAAAATCATAGAGCATGCCCAAAGACAAGGTGGAGAAAACAGCATTGATGACACAGAGTAGGCATTAAAAACAGGCTCAGATGATGCAGATCCTGGAATAATCAGATCATGTATTTAAAAGAACCAGCCTCCCAGGTGACTCAGTGGTAAAGAATCCGCCTGCCAATTCAGGAGACACAGGAAACAAGCGTTCAACCCCTGGGTGGGAAGACCTCCTGGAGGAGGAAACGCCAAACCACTCCAGTGTTCTTGCCTGGGAAAATCTCATGGACAAAGGAGCCTGACAGGCTACAGTCCTTGGGGTTGCAGAGTCAGACATAACTTATCTCCAGAGCATGTACACACACGTTTAAAGGAACCAATGACCAATCTCTTCAATCTCACTAATTATTTCTTTGGCTATATTCAGTCCACTGATGAGTCCAACAAAGGGAGTCTTCATTTATGTCACTTTTTGCCCTTCTATTTTCTTTTGACTATTTCTTAGCATTTCATCTTCTGCTTATATTTTTACTGTAGCATGTTGTCCAATTTTTCATTAGTGCTCCCCTGGGCATAGATGCAAAACTCCTCCAGGAGACATTAGAAAATCAAGTTCAACAATATAAAAACATTCAATACCATATCCAGATAAGATATACGCATTCAAGTCTGCCTTAACATTTGAAAATCAATTTGATCTGCATGATAAGAAACATCACATGATAATAACAATAGATGTGGAAAAATATGTGACAAATTCAAACAAAAATTCATGGCAAACAATCTCAAAAGACTAGAAGTTGAATGGAATTTCCCCAATTTGAAAAAGAACATTTACAAAACATGCAGGTAACATCTCACTTAATGGTGGGCAACTGGATTCTTTCCCCCTAAGATTTCCAAAGGTGTAGATGCAAACAAAATCAAAACAGTCTATGCAAGGCAAATACATGATCTGACCTTTCTGCTTTGACATCACAAACAATCCCTTGTTGTTGTTGTTTAATCACTAAGCCCTGTCTGACTCTTTGCGACCCCATGGACAGTAACCTGCCAGGCTCTTCTGTCCATGGGATTTCCTAGGCAAGAATCCTGGAGTGGGTTGCCATTTCCTCCTCCAGGAGATCTTCCCGACCCAGGAATCAAACCCACGGCTTTTGCATTGGCAGGAGCATTCCTTACCACTGAGCCACCAGGGAAGCCCCACATAATCCCTACCCAGTTCAACACAACAGCAAAAGGGTGTCCTGTTGGAACAAAGTGATATGGGTTGCCAGATGCTATGGTCGCAACTCTAGGAAATCTCCTCAAATTTAGTGAAGTTTAAGGAAATAGAAATAAAATTGCAGGGAATGCATGATCTATAGATGAAGCAGAGTGAATGTTCTGTATCATGTGCCTGATTCAGAGGACTCCAATTCAAACACACACCCGCACACACACACACCATACACTTCAAATAGATGTGTGCGTGTGCAATTTTGTCTACATAGGTAAGTGCATACAACCATGTTAAGTATGATCTACTGTAATATAGAGTATGCCATTTTCTTCTTTAGCCAATTCAGAGAAAAAAGTATGTATTTAAGTATTTTTAAAATAATTTTACATATAAAATAGATGCTATTTTAGCTAAAGTAGATCAAACTCCCATGTCTGGTGAAGAATAGTTGTAAAATAATAACTAACAGTATGTTTCTGTTGAAGAAAGTCATTGAAATCTTCCTTGTAAACCATATAATTTGCATGAGGTTTTAGATCTGTACTAGTTGACTCAAATTATAATCACTATTTTAGGGATTTAACTTTAAAATAATTATAAAAACTTAAATGTTGGGGAATGATATATACATTGCTAATGCCTCAAATTAACTTCACTGATGACAGACCCCTTGTAGAGAAATGAGCAAAACATATTTTCTAAGAGAGCTGAACTTGGTGTCATGTGTGTATGCATTTTCAGAAGTAGTTGGCCCAAAGAGAACTGAGGTGTTTCATCTTTTTTTAATATTCTACTAGAATTTTCATATTCAAATTTGTTTTCACCTGAAATTTCCTTGAAATACTGCATCTGGTTCCAAAAGTATATATGCAAACATAATCCAAACAATCTATACTACCTTCAAATGCAGGTTAGTCCATTTCTAGGCTCAAGCAAAATGATTTCCAAGAGAGAAATATAATTAGATTTCAGCTGAGACATTGAGTCTTGAAATAAGTCCAGTAAAGACTTGGATTCTAAGGTTATAGAAACATAGAAAACTTCTTGGAAATTTGCTTTGCATATACATGAATATTGCTTGAGTAACATATAATATTAATATATATTTAATAGGTTCTTAATTTCCTCTGGATTTAGAATACAGTTAGTACTGCTGTGTACTCTCTAAAGAAATTTTGCCTTTGGGTAGAGGACAGCCTTGGGTGTGCAGTGTCTTCCTTCTTTCTAAAGTTTTCCCCTCAGACAATTTCTTTCTATTGATACCCTTGAACTCCCTGCAGACAGATCATCACTCTGCTATTGGCAGATAAGGTGGATCTTGGGAATTGACTGTCTTCTTCCTGCTCTCTGCATTCTGGAGATATTATAGGCCAGTGTTCTCTGGAAGCCAGAAAACTTAATGCTCACTCTTATGAACTGTCAAATGCCAATAATTGCACAGATGACTGTACTAATTGAAAACTGATAACTGGTAAAAAAAAAAAAAAAAGAAACAGAATTGCAAAAATATGTGTGTGCATAATTATATAATATACGCAAAGATATACTTTACATGCATGCTTCCAGTATGCATGTGTAATATATAAATATAAAGAAACAATCATTTATGTGTATGTACATTGTTCTATTTACTCTTTCTTCTCTGATAGCTGTATTAATACAATTACAACATCGAGGTTCTATCTATCAGATGACAGTGTAATGTGGAAAATGGTGAACCACTGTCTAGCTGATCCATGAACAGATGTCACACTCTTGACATGTATAGCATGATTTCACACTTCAACACAGAGCAGAGTAAAAAGTTTAGGATGAATAATATCAGTATTGATAAAGTCACCTACATAATAAGTTACCTGTGTGTGACTCTCTTCTTTTCTCAGCAGTGAGTTTTAGAAGAAATTCACGCTTTACACTTTTTTGTGTGCATAGAACAATAGATAATAGAACCATTATGGATACTGTTTCTAACGTCCTGTCTTTAAAGATAAATGATAAATTGTGCTCTTTTGTTCATAACACAGAGAAGTCTCTCGTTTCCTTTTCCCGCAAGTTAGATATTCTATCAACTTAATGTGTGGTTCATAACAGATACAAGAATAGTTTCAAGGCTCTCTCGATGAGAAATAAAATGTGTCAAATAAAGTGATTATATTTTTAACCTAGACATATTACCAAAACAATTTCTACAAATTACAAAACCTCTCACCGCACTACAGCCATCAGCTGCCTCTCAATTTGAACCGATTCAGATCACCCACCTGGATCTGAACAGACAATATCTCTGTTAAACTCATTCTGCAGTTTTTACCTTAAGACCCTTTTTATTGCACTTTGCTTAATCATGCTTTGCAGATAGGGTGATTTTTTTTTTTTTTAAAAGATTAAAGGTTGTGGCAACTCTGCGGACAGCAAGTGTATCAGTGTCATTTGCTCATTTTGCATGTCGGTGTCACATTTTGGTCACTCTCACAGTATTTCAAATCCTCCACCAGCCAAAGGATCATAACTCACTGAAGGCTTAAATGATTAGCATTTTTAGCAATAAAGCATTTTTAGCTAAGGCATGGCATTATTTTTATAGACAGAATACTATTGCATACTTAATAGACACTGTACCGTATACCCACAACTTTTATATGCACTGGGAAGCCAAAAAAAATTCATGTGATTTGCTTTACTGTAACATACACTTTATTGTGGTTGTTCTGGAACACACTCACGGTACCTCCAATTTATGGATTCTGCTTTCCAATGGCTTTTCCAAGTGTTCCCAAAGAAAAGGGGGGAGATTGGAATCTGTTTTCTACTTTGAGGAAAAACGACACCTCCATAGCATAAATTTTCCCCTGGGGCTGTCAGATGCTCCCCAGTTGCATTAGCTGCATTTATTCCTGTGGGTACTTGGAGTTATTTTTGCCAAGTGGACCCCTCCTGGGAAGGGAAATAAGGATTATTCATCATTGAAATATGCAAATATGCAAGCACATCCTCCCCAACAAGAAATCCCCTCCACTGCGCTTCTGTGAAAGCCCCCAGCTCCTAAAACAAATATGTATGACTTTGAGGACAAAGCAAGTTGTTTTAAATACAGCCAAGTGAGCTTCATCCATCAGTGCCCAGGTTGAAATTTATCACTCCCAGTACGCCTTCCCCATTTTCTTCTTGCATACGCATTTCTATGAAATATCTCTTTCCCAAGAATTGTCTGCTTCATATTATTATTTGTATGTTTCCTGTGTCTCTTTCAAACATCATGTTCTTGAAACCAATGTGTTATGTCTAAACACATGTTTCCCACAGGCTCTAGAAAAGTGTCACCCTTGATAAATGTCCATTTGATTAAAATTAAGTAGAATTATTATCCTGGATTGTTTTATCACAGATAATATATAGTTTTTGTCTTTTTTTTTTTTTCCATATTGAGGGTATAAGGGCCCTGGATTTGCATCAGGTTCTGTTTGAGTTGAAAATACACAGATGCGAGTCCCGTGCATACTGCGCCTTCTTTCCATATCTCTGAGTGCTACTTTTGTCACAGCCTTCCACTGAGGACCAGACATGGTGAAGCAGTGCAGTGGCGTTATTTGATTTATGGGGAGTGTGAGGGAAGGTGGCCTGCTGCAATAAAACCATGAAACTCTGGGAGCTTCACGTGCAGATGTATTCACAGGCATGGTGGAAGGCCTGATATTATTTTGAGAACCAAATCTCTTGACTGGGGTTTGGTGCCATGTTGAATAATATTCATCCAGTAAGTTCTACGTCAAGATGAGTGTGTCAGTACAAAACCAAACAATGAAACCTGTTCTGGAACAGTTTTGAACTTGTGATATCTTGACCCTTGAGATATCTCCAAGTTCAGTGAAATCTATAGTTTAATAAATGTACTTATATTTGATTCATTTGCCTAAAGAGACTCGGTGGATTCAGGATTAAAAAAAAAACACAAAACGCTTTCTCACTTGTTTTTTCAGGATCTGCTCTGTGTTTTTAAAACTTATATATGATGATGTTAACTTGCTGAGATTCAGTATTTCAAAAATTAGAGAAAAAGAATATTAAAATAGTACTTGGATTCATTTACATTTACCTCTGCATTTAATACTATAATTTAGTCATATTTGTGTGAACATAGTTTTAAGGGGCTTCCCAGGTGGCGCTCCTGGTAAAAGAACCTGCCTGCCAGGGCAGGAGGCACAAGGGAGGTGGGTTCAGTCCTGAGTCCAGAAGATTCTCTGGAGAAGGAAATAGCTACTCACTCCCATATTCTTGCCTGAGGAATCCTATGGACAGGGGCTACAGTTCACGGGGTTGCAAAGACTTGGACATGACTGAGCGACGCACACTTTCACTTTCAAGGCTTTTGAGCTTCCCTGGTGGCTCAGATAGTAATGAATCTATCTGCAATGCAGAAGACCCGGGTTCGATACTTGGATCACGGTGATCCCCCGGAAAAGGGAATAGCAGCCCACTCCAGTATTCTTGCCTGGGAAATCCCATGGACAGAGGGACCTTGAGGGCTATAGTCAATGGGGTCACAAACGTGTCTGACACAGCTGAGCAACTAACACTGTCAAAGCTGAGTACTTCTGTAGTTGCTGCGGCATTAAGGCAGCCAACCTTCTGAAGAAGCTCAACACGGTTAACACAACAAAGGTCAAGAACTCATATGCTGTGTGCTGTGCTCAGTCATGTCCAACTCTTTGCGACCCCGTGGACTGTAGCCCACCAGGCTCCTCTGTCCATGGGATTTTCCAGGCAAGGATCCTGGAGTGGGTTGCCATTTTCTTCTCCAGGGGATCTTCCATAAGATCTGTAATTCCATAAGAGACCTGGAACTGAACCCAGGTCTCCTGCATTGCAGGCAAAATATTCACCATCTGAGCCACCAGGGAAACCCAATACACGATTATTACTGTTACTGCCAGTGTTAGTAGTAATTCGGGTGCTAGTATTTTGTTATAATCATTTCCTATTCAATTCAGTTGACTATCTGACTTTTGTGAGCATCGTGAGAGCATTAGGAATGGTTTGATCCTAATGTAAACTTGCTCCTAAAAACTACCAGTATTCATATATAGAGAAGAGATTTTTCTACTTGATAAATACAAAGCTCAATTCGGTTGCTAGGATTTGTAGTTGTGAAAGGTAACTAACATATTAACGTGTCAAACATGTTGAATTAATTACTACAAGCATGAGTTGCTTTCTCTCTAACAGGTAGCTTGGTCTGTAAAAGGCATCTCCACATGCCACCATCGCTGCCCCTGTAACATGAAATAAGATAGATGGATGACGTTGGAAGACCTTTCAGGCTCACACAGTCTATAGAAGGGTGGCTCAAAGCTAAGCAGTAATTCCTCAACATTTCCCGTTATTCTCAGTGCTCGGATTTCAAGGGTTCAAATGATTAAGGAAGACACTGTAGAGCCAGAAGAAGCAAGCCATCACAAGGCACATCTTCCCTATCTGGGTGCATCTCATTTGGGGGACCTTTTATAAGCCTGCTCCAGGAACGGAAGGAGAAGCTGATGTCTTTTCTACCCCTTTCATAAATTAATTCCAGGCCCCGATTTTCTTTACTTTATGCTCCTCTGAATTCCTTCTCCAAGTGGATCTTATCCCACTTATCTTCGGTCAATCACTCAATAAAACCAAACCACCAACCCAGCACACCTCTAGCCGGTAGGCACATTTCAAAAGCATTTTATGAATAGCAGAAGTAAAGAAATGTGTGCCATATTATGCACTCAGGTCGAGTCTTCTTTGCACCAAAAGGAGAGCGATTTTCAGCTTGTTGTACACCCAGACCTTTCCTTTTGGTGAACAAGAGCATAGATCTCCTGCAACAAAGAGAAGAATCTGTTCTGAGCCAGGGGCAGAGCTGTGAGGCGGAGTTGCCTTTTCTTCCCCAGGGTGGAGAGCCGCCCCTGTTCTCACTACATCTGGCAGCACAGATGGCAGGAAAATTAATAGGAGGGAAGAAGCGTTGACCTCATGTGGATATAAACAAGTCCTGAGACTACACAGGCAGCAAAGCTGATAATAGCCTTAAAAGAGACCTTGAAAGTTCATCGAGTTCAGCTCCCTGCGGCTGTTAGAGATGTGCTTGACAAAGCCCGATGTCCTGGATGAGCATCCTTGAGGTACCGTGCAGAGAGGTACCAGAATAGGTCACCGAAGACAGTCGGGTAGTGCATCGCCCTCGGTAAGTGTGGGCTGTAAGCTACAAACATCTGTTTTATATTAAGCTATCTTGTCGGAGGTAGGAGATGAGAAAATGACTGCTTAGGTTTTTCCTATCACATGTATTCAACCAATCAGAATCCTCAGAGACCAAGAGCCTAGAAACAGATGCTCATCTTTAAATACATTTACAGGGTTTCAATAACTAGCCTGCTTCAAGAACAGGTTGGTAATTGACATTAACCACTAAACAAATGTCTATTGATCATAGGATTATTGATCTGAAAAATGATCTGGATTCTGTCCATGTTGTTAGTGGCAGCCGTGATCTGGCTATTCAGGCATGGTTGACTGACTGATGTAAAAGTCATTCGCTTGCCTTTCAAGGTGGCTTCATGTGGCAGTGAGCCTTAATCCAAGGCCCATTGGAGGGTTTTAAAGAAAGATTTGCTCTTCTGATTAAAGAGACGAAAGGGTCTCATACTGTGCTTTCTCCCCTTGCCTTGAACTTGCCTTGAACATGAACTTGCTGATGTATTGCAACCATGGAAGCAAAGCAAGAGAATTGCAAATTGCTGATATTATCCCAGCAACTTTCCTGGCAACACATTTTTGTTTTGCGAATATAATTATCTCCCATTTTAAGTCAGGCTTAGTTCACTAACTTCATTTGAAAACACACCTAAATGATGCACTTACTGTGTCTAAATATTCTTTACAGCATCTGAACAGCAAAAAGCCTACACCAGAGCAATATGAATTCAATTCTCCCTCTAAAAATATAATTTTACTCAGTATATCTAGGTTTAGAATCTAGAAAGCCCTTTCAATCACTCTGGCACCAAGAATATTTTTCCTTTAGCTTTGATGATTTTTTTTACCCCAACTATTTTTTATTCCATCTCACCTAACTGAACCACTAAAAAGATATATATTTTTTTAATTTAAAACTAAATTTGGAGAAAGTCTTCAATGTATCTAGTCCCACATATCTGAGTATTTTTACAAAATGAAACATGAGGGAAGTTATTTTCATGAGGTGTGTTTGAAAACTTCATATTAGACCATGAATTTCCTGTAAGATCAATCATTTGGGGGTTGTGTTAAATTTGAATTTTCTCAGTGTTTGACAAATAAATTCAAGTTATTGATGCCCCTAAATCACAGTAGCCTTGGTTCTCTAACTTATCTGAGGTACTAATCACTGACCCCATGAACTGTAGCCCACCAGGCTCCTCTGTCCATGGGATTCTCCAGGCAAGAATGCTGGAGTAGGTGGCCAAGCCCTCCTCCAGGGGATCTTCTTCACCCAGGGATTGAACCCATGTCTCTTACTTCTCCTGCATTGAATCTTTACAGGGGAGGTTCTTTACCACTAGCACCACCTAGGAAGACCTAAAACTCATATACTAGGTCACATTTGCAAAAATTGATCCAGGAGATTAGTGTGGGGTCTAGCAATTTACATTTCTCACCAGTTTCCAGGTGATTCATATCATTGGTCTGAGGCCAACATTTTCAGTAGCATGGATACAAATAATTTCAAAAGATACTTTTTAATAACACTGCTATACTTGCATTTCTTTTTTTTGAAGACATGGACTGGTTCTAAAATCTTTATTGAATTTGTTACAATATTGCTTCTGCTTTATGTTTTTATTTTTTGGCCTCAAGGTACATGAGATCTTAGCTCCCCAACCAGGGATCGAACCTGCACCCCCTCCATCAGAAGACAGAGTCTTAACTACGGGACCCTCAGGAAAGCCCCTATACTTGTACTCCTTCATACTGGAGAGATCACTTGTCTTTGGGAAAGGTGTTGGCATATGTAAGGTGAAAACCATGTTTGCATTTAGTATGACCATTGCATAGCATTGGTAAAATTCCCATTGATATTTAAGATCCGCAGCTTCATTTCCTAGACAAAGAGCTCTTAGACTCACGTGGACACATGTATGCAAATACGTGATTTCCCTCCTCCAGCTCTGATAGCTCTTGTTGTAATGGGTCCCCACCATTCCTATCTTTGGAATTCATTATGATTCATTCCAAGTATTTAATACTATAATAAAAAGAGCATATGAAATCCAAAATTCACAGGAAAATTACATGGCTCTGTTATAATGCAAGGATCTCATTTTCATTTTTTTTTATAAAATTCTCATTTAACTAAGGAAGAATGTGTTTCTCATTAATCAGTGTCCTTTTCTTCTGTTTCCAGTTTTAATCACACACACACACACACACACACAACTTTTGTGTGCTGGAGAACGCAAGAAAGATGCCACTTTACGTTTGATGGACAAGAAGGGGTGCTGTGAAGAATCTCGTGCAGCAGGTGTCTGATGGACGATTATTTAATCTTTGCTTGGGGAAAGAGCAATCACATGGTAGCTGCTGGTATTTGTTTAATAAAAACTCCAGATGTTGACAATGTTTCCCCATGGCCATTGATACATAATGATTTGCACACAGCTGCTAAAAAACCATCAAGCCCAACTACTTGGTGATTGTCACTGGGAAAAACTTTTTTTTTTCCTTTGTGTGTTTTATGCACAGCCCTTATGGCATGACTCACAGATTTTTTCAAGTGTTAAAAGGAGCCAGCTAAATAAGATTTATTCACATGTATTCTCTCCTACTTCTATAAAGAGCTCTGTCATACGTTAATGAGGGCATTCGGATGTAACAATAGAATGTCACCGTTTTAAGTCTCTAGTTAACCTGGAAATGCAATGGGTTATGCATCCTTATGTTTGGGCACCATTTGGATAAATTTTTGTTGTGAAAAAATATATAATCAAACTTGGAACACTGGCAAAGAGAAAAAAGCACAAAGATTTGTTGATTTGTTAAAAGGCATTCAAATTCAGACTTTCTCAGTATTTGCATTCTTCCTAGAAGTTAAACAAATAGTTTCTTATTTTTTATTATTTACAGTTGGCTAAATGTCAGAAAGGAAACATCTTAATTTTTTTTCCAATTTCCATAGTAATATTTTCAAAAGAGTTTCTGAGTTGCTTCAGAAGTGATAAATAGATTCCTCCCCGCCAGCCCCACCCAACCCCTGAAAAAAAAGACTGGTTCTGGATTTTCACTCAGTCATGCCCGACTCTTTGCGACCATGGGCTGTAGCCTGCCAGTCTCCTCTGTCCACACAATTCCCCAGGCAAGAATACTGGAGTGGGGTGCCATTGACTACGCCAGGGGCACCTCCGGACCAAGGGATACAACCCGGGTCTCCTGCTTGGCAGACAGACTCTTTCCCACTGAACCACCAGGGAAGCCCTTCTGGATTTTATAAGATGCGTGAAAATGTAACAGAACTCTCACAGAAATGAAAATGCTCGCAGTAACAAATATCACGTGCACCTCTCATTTTTCCTTCGGTCCCGGCATGAGTGAGCTCTTGTAAGATGCAGGGAGTCCTTGTGAGCTGTTGTAGGGGGTGAGACTATAACTTGAGACGCAGCACCAGAGATGCTGTGTGGACTACTACTACCAGGTGTGGGCTGCAGACTGGGCGGGAGGGGCCGTTTCTGATGCATCGATCGTCAGTGGGGAGAGCTTCAGCTCTGTCTGCTCCTCTGAACTTCCCAGTCCTCACATGTGTGTGTGATCAGTCATATCCGGCTCTTTCCAGCCCTTTGGATGGTAGCCTGTCCATGGGAAATCCTCTGTCCATGGGATTTGCCAGGCAAGAGTGCTGGAGTGGGTTGCCATTTCCTCCCCCGGGGGATCTTCCCGACTCAGGGATCGAACCTGTGTGTGCTGGGTCTCCTGCATTGCGGGTGCCTTCTTTCCCACTGAGCAAGTCGCCTCATATCTACAGCAGAGTTGGTCTCTCTTTGTCACCACTTCAGAGCCCCTCACTGTTTGAACGTGAATGGCCACAGCTACATCAACTGGCACAGAAATCACTACCAAAGTGTATTGTATTGAAAATTATTCATCAGCAACGTTACAGAGTGATTCTAGAATGCCCATTACGTTCCCTATTGTTGCTATAACAAATGACCACAAGCTTATTGGCTTAACACAGCACAAATGTAATATCTTACAGTTACGGAGGTCACAAGTGGGAGACGGGTGTAACCGGGTCAAAATGAAGGTGTCGTCAGGTCTGAGCACCCTCTGTAGTCTCTAGGGGAGATTCCATCTCTTTGCCTTCCCGGCATCAGAAAAGGCATTCTTTGGCTCAAGGCACTGTTTGCCATCTTCCAAACCAGCAAACTAGCATTTTCAAATCTCTAAGCCTGGTCTGCACTGCTTTTGTTATCTCTCATTGTCTGTTTCTGACTCTTCCCCCCCTCCTATAGGAATCTTCGTCAGCACACTGGATTCACCTGAATAATCCAGTATAATTTCCATCACCTCTGTAAAGTCCCTTTTGACTCATAAATTGACATGTTTACTGGTTCAGAGACAATAACATAGACATCCTTGGGGGGGAGGGGGTTGCTCTGCACTACAAGTACTATAAAAATTATACACTATCCTTTCAAATTCCAGTTGACACCATTTAACTTAACCATGCTCTTTAGAGTTCATTTTAAGGCATTGTCAGTTTGAAAGAAAACAAAGTACAACTATGATCTTTTTTAATGTTACAAACTATTCTTTCAAAAAGCAATTTCTTTAGATAGTTAAATGTCACAGAGGCATAGGTAACATTACAAAGAGCACATACAATTTAAGGCAGCTATTTTGGGCTAGTTAAACTGTACTAATTACTACTAATTAACTGATTATAATATGAAAATTAGAATATTAATGCATATCACTTAACATAAACTGATTTTTAATAAAGAGTACATAATAGAACAGGCATGATTGACATTTTATCTTGAGAGTTCTTTTTACTCCCTGGAGTTTCTTTAATAATGTCATTTTGACTTTATGGTAGAGGATGGTAGGATTGGGAAAGGAAAGGATACCAGAACAGAATATGACAAGTATAAAATATGGGTCATACGGTTTTCTAGGTATTCATATTATGCAAGGGAGGGGCATCTCCAGGGGATAAGTAAAGGAAAATGCAGGAATTAGAGATTAGTTTTCTGTGAGTTACTGTGTTTAAGTTGTGAATATTTTCAATTTTTTGAGGAAGCTCCATACATTTCTTGCATGGTGGCGTCATCAGTTTGCATTCCTGCCAAAAGTGGGAAAAGAGTTTTCATTTCCCCACATCCTTGCCAACCAACACTTGTTATTTCTTGCCTTTTTGATAATAGCTCCCCTTCTGTAAGCTGTAAGGTGACATCTAATTGTGGCTTTGATTTGCATTTCCCTGATGATTAGCAATGTTGAACTTTTTTTTTCTTTTATGTACCTGTTGTCCATCTGTGTGTCTTCCTTAAAAAAGTGTGTATTCAAATCTTTTGCCCTTTGTAAAATTGGACTGTTCATTTTTTTCCTATTGAGTTGACTGAGCTCTTTATATGTTTTGAATATAAACTTCTTTTCAGATATATGATTTTAAAATATTTTCCCTCATTTAGGAGGCTGCCTTTTGATTTTGTTGTTGATGAAATAATCCATACTATTCAAAGCAACAGATCTCAAAATAATGCATGATAAAATGAATAGAGATACAGGTAAATGAATATAACTTGGAAATATAGCTAGACAAGTTAAAATCCAAAATGAAATTACATATGACTACAAAATATATAACAACAATAGATGTGCAGATTTCTTGGTATAATGAATAAAATTGATTCTTAATATAGATGAGAAAGCATAATCAAATGCAGACAAATGAAAACAGAGTCCTTGTAGGTGAAATAACCCCAGAGCATAAAGGGCAGGCTGTCATCAAAGGTAGAAAGTGAAGAATGAGGAAGAAGTACAAACCATTAACCTCTTGCACTTCAGCTCACATCTGGTAGTTCAGACTCTGACCCCAGCCTCTCCTTTCCAGGTTCACCTGTAAACACAGCTGTAGCCATCTATTGAAAACACCTCACACCATTCTCCATAGAGTGAAATCTTAAAGAGTATTGATTCATTGAATAAATTGAAGTTTGAGTCTGTATTAGAGCAAATTATCCCCCTACAATATCTATAGATGTAAATAATTCACATCTGTACACAATCCTAGCCCATCCATCACCGACTTCAAAAAAAGTGGAACAGACTTTTTAAAAAGTATGTTTGTGTGTATACTCCCACCAAGAGGCTTGTATTTGACAAAGAAAGGACAGAAAATAATATCTGAGGTTCAAACTTCTTTGATATCAGCTCCCTCAGGAAATACGCCTGGAAAATGAGGAGAGAAAGAGTGTGAAGGACTGATTTCAATAAGCAAAACATTGCTAAAGCCATCCTTTCATTCATTTAAAGATTCTTCCTAATCACTTACCTTCTAGGTATGTGACAAGCATTGAACATACACGGCAAAGAACCCATCTTTCCCACAGAAGGCTTTCAGGAGACAGTTTTTGGCATGTAACAAGACAACAACACATATCAGAAAAGTGTGCTGTGCCACAGATGCGTAGAGCAACTGTACTCAAGCTGACTGAAAGGTCTGCTTTGCCCTGATGATAAGGTAACCGCGTCCGAAGCGTGAGACCGTTTGCAAAGCAGGGTTAGGGAGAGAAGGAGGATTATCTCAAACAGAAGAAATACCTGTGGGAAGGGCTCTCACACCGTGACACTCATCAGAAACATCTGTAGGCTTCATCCAGGAGAGGCTGCTGGGCCCCACCCTCAGGGTTCTGAACCAGTGGGTCTGGGCTGGAATTCCGTAACGTGCGTGTCTAACAAGTCATTAGGTGGTACTGATGCTGCTGGCCCAAGGACTAGTTTGAGAACCAGTGGCTTAGCATGTCGTATTGAGGTGACAGAGCATCTGTCAAGGGAGCAATTCAGCATGCTTAAAAGGTGAAAGAGAAGACAGCAGGATCAAGGTGTAGGTGAGAGGCAGACTGAAGCCACACGCGGAAGCCTCTCTTAAGCGTTTGCAAAGGGGCTGATTCACAGACAACGGAAAGCCACCAGAGCTTTTAAGTGGGACGGAACGATTGACTTGATTTTGTTTTAGTTCAATCATTCTAGCTGCAGTTAGACTGTGGTCTTCTGAAAGAGGGAAGGTAGGTTGGAAATTCATGTAAAAAGAAATGGGGGTGACCCTGGCAGGGGCACCAGAGGCTAAGCATCGCAGGGGCTGCAAATTCCACTGAAAGAATGATAGATGTGTTGGTTACGATACTTAAGACAATAAAGTATGCACACAAAATAGACGACGCTGACAGGCTACTTGAAGTTAAAAAGAAACCAAAATCTAAAAATCTAACAAAGCAGATTGAATGTTTTGAGGAGATCTAGTAGAGGTATGTGAGATAAATAGTAGCAATTAATTCTGAATATTATGTACAAAATATTTAGAAATTTTAGCACCCCTTAGGTATAACAATTCTTTCTCAAAAAATCATGATAGAAGTGACATGTCTGAAAAGAAGTAATGAAAAACACAATTAACAAGATTGGTGAAAGAGATCCCAAATTAGCCAGTATGTATGACTTTGAAGTACATATGATTTTGAATGATACAGAGACTATCTCCAATTACCAATATAGAATATAGAAAAAGTGTCAACAAGTAAAAAGATAGACATATTATGCATGTATCACAAAATTAAGGATTCATATTTTAAAACATCCACAAAGCTTTATACTTTGGAAAACAAAATACTCACCTTTAAATAATTCTCAGGTTAAAAAAGGAAATAACAAAGCATAAAGATTTAGTTCTGACTAACCTTGAAAATGGCACCCTGCTCCAGTACTCCTGCCTGGAAACTCCCACGGAGGGAGGAGCCTGGTGGGCTGCAGTCCACGGGGTTGCGAAGAGTCGGACACGACTGAGCGACTTCACTTTCACTTTTCACTTTCATGCATTGGAGAAGGAAATGGCAGCCCCCTCCAGTGTTCTTGCCTGGAGAATCCCAGGGACGGCGGAGCCTGGTGGGCTGCCGTCTATGGGGCCACACAGAGTCGGACACGACTGAAGCGACTTAGCAGCAGCAGCAGCAGCAGGCTTGAAAATGGTTTTCCTTGGTGGCTCAGACAGTAAAGAATCTGCCCGCAATGCAGGAGACCTGGGTTCGCTCCCTGGGTTGGAAGATTCCTTTGGAGGAGGGCATGGCAACCCACTCCAGTATTCTTGCCTGGAGAATCCTCATGGACAGAGGTTCCTGGTGGGCTACAGTCCATGGGGCTGCCAAGAGTCAGACACGGTTAAGCGCAATACAGCACAAAAACATTATACATCAAAATCAGGTTGCAACTACAGCAGTAATCTGAAGGAAATTTGCAGTTTTAAAATATATTCATTCAGTTAGAAAGAGGGTTAAACATTGTATGATGACTATTTTGTCCAGAGATGTAGAAAAACAGCAAAAGAGTAGGCACAAGAAATATTGAAGTAGGGGAATGATAAACATAAAATCTATCAATTAATTTAAGCAGAAGACAGAGTCTAGAGAAAATACTTTTTTTTTTAGTAAGATGAATCCAATGGATAAATCCTTTATGGGATCAGTCAAGGAGATATAAAAAACACATATGCACACCAACATTAGAAACTGAAGCAATATATGACCATAAATTCGGTAGCTTAAAAAACAAAATAATAATATAAATAGACTTCAAACCTATATAAAATAAATATTTTTAAAGCATATAATTTAACATAAAAATTGTTAAAACTGACTGAAAATGAAATACAAACCTTAACCAACCATTTGTGAAATTAAACTGTGGAAGCTACAGTTTAACATTTACTCTCCTTTCCACCCACCTCCCACACACAAAACAACACCAGGCCCAGACAGTTTTATAACCAAGTTCTATAAAATCTTAAAAGAACATGCAATCCTTAAATTATATAAACTGTTCCAGAGAACTGAAAAATAGAGTTTCCAGATTCATTTTATGAGGCTACTATAGCTCTGATAGCAAAACCAGGCAAGGAGAAATTTAGGCAAATCACAAAGCTTAGGCAAAAATGTTAAATATAATATTAGCACCCCCCGGCACTCTCACCAAAATGAAAAGAGTCAACAATATATCATCAATGAACGAAATTCATCTTAGGATGACTGGAATGGTATCATTAATGTCAGAATAAAGATATATGAAATTCTTCACATCATATTCACAGATTAGAGGAAGAGGGTAATGTGATCATTTCAGTAGATATTAAAACTTGGTTAAATCAACTAGCAATAAATGAAATCAAAACAATGTACCTGGAATCTGAAGATAGATGATATTTTCCTTTGTTTGATAGACAATAACTTTCAAAAAATCTATCCAGATAATATCTAGTGGTGAAATTTTAAAAATAGTGCCTGCAGTAATGGAAGGGACAAGGGTCAACACTATGACTACTGAAGCAGGACATTGTATCCAAGGCTGTGGACAGTAAAACAAAACATAAGCAAGTAAATAAGTATGTAAATGAACACATGAGAAGAAAAAAATGAAGCTCCTGTTACCCCAAAAAAATGACCATAGAAGAGTCTGTACAAGAGAATATGAGATTATACAAACAACAGCATTCCCATAAGAAACTTGCAGATATATAGGTAAAATAAAAATATCATCAAATTCTGCTACATACCCAAGTTGTGAAAATCTTACAAATATATGTTATATGTATTTCATTTAAATACATTTTTATTTTAATATTTGTATTTTAATGTAATTGTATTTCAATAGATATAGCTTGTTAAAAATAGATTTGTATTTAAAATATTTATATTTTAATAAATATAAGAACTTGTCAAAGCACATTTTAATACTTTGTCTTAGATGTGTATAAGAGACAGGTGCGTGTCTAACAAGTCATTAGGTGGTACTGATGCTGCTGGCCCAAGGACTAGTTTGAGAACCACTGGCTTAGCATGTCGTATTGAGGTGACAGAGCATCTGTCAAGGGAGCAATTCAGCATGCTTAAAAAGTGAAAGAGAAGACAGCAGGATCAAGGTGTAGGTGAGAGGCAGACTGAAGCCACACGCGGAAGCCTCTCTTAAGCGTTTGCAAAGGGGCTGATTCACAGACAACGGAAAGCCACCAGAGCTTTTAAGTGGGACGGAACGATTGACTTGATTTTGTTTTAGTTCAATCATTCTAGCTGCAGTTAGACTGTGGTCTTCTGAAAGAGGGAAGGTAGGTTGGAAATAATATATTGTAAGTATACAAAATTATTGACACTTTGCCATAACAGCAGGGCTACGTTTGTGTACACAGCATGCTACCATAATTCCCTACCAAGAGTAGATACTTAATAAAATTAGCTGCACTCATGGCATCATACACAGGGAAAGCAACAGTACTCACACCTTCCTGAAAGAAGCTGGATATATCATTGCTACAACTTCTTAGCCACGTTGCTATAGTAGGGTTGATAGGGCAATATTAAAATGCCTTGTAGTTCTCGAATGCCTGTGGCTAGCTAATAATGTAGTCAGGATGAACCAACTCAATTAGAAATTAATTTCTGAAAATGTGCCCAACAGAGAAGCCCAAGCAAAGCACAAGGTGCCTCTGACGACATCGTCACGTCTACTGAGGGGTCTGGACACTTGCTGTTCCAGTGTGGCCCCTAACACAGGCCTCAGCATCCCCTGGAGCTTAGATACAGAGACTCACGGGTACCTTGCCAGACGTGTGAGATCAGAGAACGCATTTTACGAAGATCTCCCAGTGATTAATCTATCACTTGAAGGCCTCGGCTATAAAAAAGAATGTGATAAATCCAGGTGGTTCTCTGAGGAAAGAATAAGCATGTAATTAACACATAAAAATTTGTATTCATTTTCTATAAATATAAGTATAAAGAAAAATAGTATACTTTTTTTAAAAAAGGCCACTTTCATAAAAGTCACCTGTCTGATTTAACTGGGCATGGGCTTGAATTTTGAATTAAAATGAGTTTGAATATTTTAAATTTCTTATCGTCTACCCAATTTCAATCAGGAGATGGTGAGTCAGTTATCAGAGATCTTAGGATTTTCTCACTAAATATTAATTCTCTTCCATGGTAGCACTTTTCAAATCTCACCCTCTTCTAGCAGGTAAGATTTCTTGCCAAAGAGAGTTGACTGTGACTATTTTTTTCACATCAGCTTTCCATACAAAAATGTGATGCCGCAGCTTATTTTACACTTTGCTTTTCATTTTTTGGTGAAGCTTCAATTCTACACGATCTTTCTTCTGATCTCTATAATGAAAGTTCTGTTACGAACTGCAGAACACCAGAAATTTGTCTGCAAAAAGATGCATCCTAGTCAGAGAGCATAAAATGTTTCATCTTGAGTTTTGATGAAAAGCTTAGAAAACTGAAATTGATTCAGATGAAGCTATACTTTCCTGGTGAACCGCCCTAATTTCAGAGTTTCAATTTTATGGAGAGTGCATGAATTTGATAATCAGTAATTTCTAGGCATGTGGATTGAATGCTTAAAAGAATCAATACTATGCTTAGATAAAATTAGAAAATATGAAATAGGATCAAATGTGTTTAAAGCTTGTAGTATTAATAATCCTAAACAAAAGACAAATAGGAGTTTGAGGATTAGCAGATGCAAACTATTATATGTAAAATAGATAAATAACAATGTCCTACTTAGGAGAGGAACTATATTCAGTACCTTGTAATAACCTATAATAAAAATATGAAAATTATATATATATATATATCTGAGTCACTTTGCTGTACACTAGGCTTCCCAGGTGGTGCTAGTGGTAAAGAACCCACCTGTCATTGCAGTAGACATAAAAGATGTGGGCTTGATCCCTGGGTCAGGAAGACCCCTTGGAAGAGGGCATGGCAACCCATCCCATTATTCTTGCCTGACAAATCCCATGGACAGAGGGGCCTAGTTGGCTACAGTCCATAGAATCACAAGAGTCAGACACGACTAAAGCAATTTTGCAAGTACGCAGAAACTAACACAACATTATAAATCAACTATACTCCAATAAAAAATAAAGTAAAAAATTAAAAAGACAAAGATACTTATGACCAGGAATTTGCTAATATAATTTGTGATACTTGCAAAGGCTATTACTTAAGATCATAGTACTCTTTAGACATTTTATCTTATCTCAGCAAGATTTAGCTCAAGAAATGCATACTAAATACTAAGATATTCAATATAATAAATTCTATGAATAATTCAAAGATAGAAATACAGAGTCTGATTTATTTTGCCGAAATCTTGTTTCTTACATTTGTGAGTGTATTGTTGTTGCCCTTTATGATATCAGTACCTAGAGGACAACTCCTTAATTTTATTATCCCTTGGAAAGACAGCTGTGAAGTTAACACCAGCTTTAGCAGGAACATAAGAGAAAAAGAACATAAAGTTGTTTTAAAACTTCAGCCCTGTGCTTCCTATAAATAAATTATACAATTCAAATATGGTGATCCCTTAGTGAGTGATATTGATGAAGTCACGGGAATAAATAAGAATGATCAACTATTTAAAAGACTACTTCACCTTTGGTTCAGCAACAAAAGGTCAGGAGCCTAGAGGTTGTCACTTTCATACATACTACTTGAAAAATCCTAGGGAAAAACTGAACTCCAACGACTTTACTTGGACTCATCAGAGACTGAGGAATCAGGTCAAATCACCACCCCAAAATCTGAAGAGATAGGGCAACACAGAGAATTACAGACTTGGTCAGTTTTCCAGCAGCAGGGACCAGTGGCGTCATAAATGTCCTGGAATGGGATGGAAACTGAAGACTTACTGGAGGTCAGAGTGTAGACCAGCATGAGAATGGGGACATTCTGGGTGCTGATGACTTAAGGGAGGGTTCAACATTTTCATGGTATTACCTCCAGGACTCTTATGAGGTTCACATGGAGAAGAGTCCAGAAAACAATAAAAATAACAGCAACAACACAGAAACTTCAGAGTTTCTAGCAGTGCCTTTCATTATGAAGCATGTGTGGCGAGAAGGATGGGAGAGAAACCATTTTGAAACAATCCCAGATGTTTACCCGACTTGAGGGAAGGAAATTAGCCAACAAACGTCAAAGTTACGGTTTTTCCAGTAGTCTTGAACAGGTGTGAGAGTTGGACCTTAAAGAAGTCTGAGCATCAAAGAAATGACGCTTTTGAATTGGGTTGCTGGGGAAGACCCTTGAGAGTCTCTTGAACTGCAAGGAGATCCAACCAGTCCATCCTAAAGGAGATCAGTCCTGAATATTCATTGGAAGGACTGATGTTGAAGCTGAAGCTCCAACACTTTGGCCACCTGATGCAAAGGGCTGACTCATTGGAAAAGACTCTGTCACTGGGAAAGATTGAAAGCAGATGGAGAAGGGGTCGGCAGAGGATGAGAAGGTTAGTTAGCACCCCGACTCTATGGACATGAATCTGAGCAAACTCCGGGAGATAGTGAAGGACAGGGGAGCCAGGCATAGGGTCACAGAGAGTTGGACACAACTTAGCAGCTGAACAAAAACAACAAAACACTTTTGTCTTCCTGCCTCAACTAAGCTGTTGGAGTGAAGGTGAGAACGAATAATGAAGTTCACAGCCAAACCACATAGGAGCACCAAAACGTCGACCTTTAAGAATAATATTACAGCGTGTTCTTCTTACCCCCTTCACCTTACTATCATATCAACTGCTACTGGCCTATATCGAATGCAAAAAGACAAAAGAAAGTAAAAGGTATACAGATCGAGAATGAAGAAATTAAACTTTCTTTTTTTGGGCACATGCCATGATTTTCTATATAGAAAATTCTAAGAAAATAACAAATAAAAAACACCTACAACTCATAAGTGATGACAGCAAGGTCAACAGTTACAACATCAATATACAAAAGTTAATTGATTTCCTGTATAAGAAAATGAAAAATTGTAATTCAATATTAAAAACACATAGTATCAAAAAATCATACACCTAGGTGTAAGTCTATTAAAATATTATTGTATATATATATATATATAAACTCTGATATAAAGAAAGATCTAAATTTATGGAAAGATGTTTCATTTCCTAGAATTGAAAGACTCAATATTAAGATATTAATTATTTCCTAACTGATTTACAAGTACACTACTATTACAAGTAAAATAGCTGTTCTATGGATAAGAACAAACTGATTCTTGTGTTTATATTGAGAAGCAAAAGATCTAACATCCCTAACACAAATACTGAAGAAGAACAAAGCTGGAGGTCTGATGCTCCCAACCCTAAGACATTCTGTACAGAGACAAAAATTAAGGCAGATTAACATTGGAAAAAGCATGCATACTTATGTCACTGGAGTAGAATAGAGACCCCAGAAACAAGGTGGGTCTTCTTAAAATATGTAACCAACTGATCTTTGACAAGGGTGCAAAAGGAATGCCAGAAAAAAAAAAATTAGTCTTCTCAGTAAACGATGACTAAAACATTGAGTCTTAACAACAACAAAACACCTACAGATAGAACTTAGAAATTCACAGAAATTATCTCAAAAGGTACAACATACACGGATGCATGTGATATAGATAAATGAAATGCAGTATCACAAAGCTTCCAGAAGAAACCACTGGAGAAAATTTACCTGACTTTGGGGTTGGTGATAAGTATTTAGATACAACAACAAAAGCATGATCCATAAAAGAATATATATATATAAATATATATACTTAATTAAAAATTTTTGCTCTGTAAAGACATTCTTGAAAGAATGAAATGTGAAGCCATAGGCTAAGCAACCATATTTTCAAACCTCATATTTGATAAAGGACTTGAATTGAAGATAGAGCAAAAAAATTAACTTAAAAATGGGCAATGGTTCTGAACAAACACATCCGTGCAAAAGATACAGAGGTAGCTAAATAAACATGTGCAAGATGCTGAACATCATTTTTCTTCAAGGAATTGCAAATTGAAACCATAATGAGGCATGACTAACTTCTATTAGAATAGCTAAAATTGAAAAAACTGACAATACCAAATTCTGGTGAGGATGGGGAGAAATAGGAATGCTCATTCACTGCTGGTGGGCATACAGACGAGCATAGACACTCTGGAAGGCAATATGGTAGCTTCTCATAGTTAGACATAATTGTCTTATACAACACAGCACCGGGCTCCAAAGTAATTCCCAAGCTAATTTGAGAAATTAGGTCCATGCAAAACCTATGCACTAATACTTATAGCAGCTTTAATAATTGCCCTAACTAGAAGCAACCACAGAGAAGGCAATGGCACCCCACTCCAGTACTCTTGCCTGGGAAATCCCATGGATGGAGGAACCTGGTGGGCTGCAGTCCATGGGGTCGCTGAGGGTCAGACACGACTGAGCAACTTCCCTTTCACTTTTCATTTTCATGCTTTGGAGGAGGAAATGGCAACCCACTCCAGTGTTCTTGCCTGGAGAATCCCAGGGACGGCAGAGCCTGGTGGGCTGCCGTCTATGGGGTCGCACAGAGTCGGACACGACTGAAGCGACTTAGCAGCAGCAGCAGCAGCAACCAAGGTAGCCTTTAATAGGTGACAGGATAGGCCAGCTGTCATACATTGGAATACTAGCCAGTGATAAAAAGAAATGAGCCATCAAGCCATAAAAGACATTGAGGAAGTTTAAATGGATATTATAATGAAAGAATCCAGTATGAAAAAGCTACTTACTGTATGATTCCAAAAACGATGTGGCTACATAAAAGAAAAACAAACATATAGAAGTAAATACATTAATTTATATGCAGTAAATAATAAATTCATTACTGCTGAGCCACCCATGGGAAAAGTGGGTGCGACACAGGAGCTGCAGGAGGCATGGATTTAATCCCTGGGTTGAGAAGATCCTCTGGAGGGGGGCATGGCAACCCACACCAGTATTCTTGTCTGGAGAATTCTATGGACAGTGGAGCTTGGCAGGCTACAGTCCATGGGGTCAGAGTTGGACAAGACTGAAGCTACTGAGCATGCACAACTGGAGCTACCGAGGGTGTGTGTGTGTGTGTGTGTGTGCGTGTGTGTGAATTGAGAGTGGCCTAAAGAAATTATATCTTAGTACTAGAGTCCATCTGATCATGATTTCTAACACCACATTTTAATAATATGTACCAAGACCACTTGGATGAATGCTTAATTCTAGGACTAGGCAGAAAGTACTTAAAATGAGTTTAGAGCATTGCAGATTAAGAAATTAGGAAAATACTAAAAAAAAAAAAAAAAAAATCCTATTGATGAGATAAACCTTTTTTTTTTTTTCCATTTCAAACATTTTGTTTACATTGAGCCAGGCTCACTGCTAGCTTCTTGCACTGTTTTTTTTCTTTTGATTTCTACAATCAGCAGTTTCCAGACCTGCAAATTAGACAGTTTACCTAGATCATTATAAGGTACATTACAGATTAGAAAGCAAAATTATAGTTCAAACAAATTATAAAGTTAGAAATCAGACAAAGATCTGCGTGACTCACAGTTTATCTATTTCCATATAACCCCAGAGACTCTTGTATAAGAAATGGCCCATTCAAAATTGTTAAGATATGTCTGTGATAGTAATAAAAACAAAGAAGTGAAATAAACTCTTTAAAAGTAAAATGAAATTTTCCTGTGACTTTAAGTTAGACATCCGTTATTATTTTGGGGACAGGTTCCACATTTGTGACAATTCATGATGGACTGCCTTTAAACAAAATTCATCATATGATAAATTATGCCACAACACTGAAGTAAAAGAGTAATAACTGTTATTTCATAATAAAGAAGTATCATAGGCACTGGAAAAATCTGATTTACTCATCCTGAGAAGCTATTGTACTCAAGACTATAAAAGGTTTAACACTAAAGATGGCAGTAACAATGACCAGCACAGCCAAGATCTCAGTAATGTAAGAAATATGTCCACCGATGCTTCTCACAGAATATCCAACAATTTTATTCAAAAATGGGTACTTACTCATGCAAATCAATGATAATTGCAAAATAAATCATAACAGCATCCAAAAAATCTATACTCTTCTTAATATATCTAGTACATTATCCATATTTGATGAATAATGACATTTCCAACTATCAGAAAATATGTACAGCTTTACTTTAATGTTTGATATATGGCAGCGTTTATTTATTTCCAAATTTCTTGAAGATTGTGAAAATGGAATGGTGAAAATAACCATGAGACTGTCTTCTGCACAATTGGCATATCAATAGGGACAGCTGTTCTTCTCTGGATTTATGCCACCTATACAATTTTAATTGCATTCAAAAATAGTTTGAAGCATTGCTGCTAGAAGCAAAACCAAACTCGCAGATCAGTTTTATGCAGATTCACTTGAACATTGTAGACTTTGCTTGTCAACAGCCATCCTCCATGTTTGACTTTACAAAATATCTTCTTGATGATCACAGAAGTGAAAGCATCTATCGGTATTTAATTATTTGAAGTTGAAACATGATTTAGCTGCATTCACCTGGATTTCACTTGCAAAAACATAGCAATATCGAGTGGCACTAGTATAAAGAACTCGCCTGCCAATGCAGGAGATGTTAGAGATGTGAGGTTGATCCCTGGGTTGGGATGATCCCATGGAGAGGGGCATGGCAACCCACTCGAGTATCCTTGCCTGGAGAATCCCATGGACAGAGGAGCCTGGTGGGCTACAGTCCATGGGATCACAAAGAGTCAGACAGGACTGAAGTGACTTAGCACCCCCACACAGATTAATTAAGATGAAACTCATTAATCACGATTTCAAAAGAGTTTGGTGGTACTTCTGTCCACACTTTGGGTCAGTGATATAACTTAATAGGGGGCTACCAAGGTCTTTTTTCTTTTATTTTATAATTTGAAATTACTGAGCTTTTTAATGCACAGTGATATGTCATATGATATTTATTTTCTTCTGCTTCTGTAGTGCATTAAATGAAAAACAAGAAACCATGCCGGGACAAGAGTCATACAGACCTAATTTTGGTCATTCGAATCTTCTATCATCACCATTACTCCTCCAAATAATTGTTGTGATGATTTATTTTCTCCATGTAGAGAAGCCTTGTCTTCAGACTGTTACTTTTTTATCCAATCATTTTCTTTTCTTTTCCATAGACTTCGAGTTAGGGTTTTGCGTGAATGTGCTCAGTTATTAAGAGGGAATTGTCTTTGGGCATCCGGCCACGACGTTTGGAATGTCTGCAGATGGCCACACCGATTTTAACTGCTCTGCTACACAATGTAGATTGTTTCAGTGTCAGGCTGTCATTGGGTGAAAATAACGTTAAACCCTTTGGCCTTTCTTATCTTTTGTTTCTCATTATTTTAAATCTCCATCGCACTCACAGGAGTTTCCTATAGTTCTAAAAAATGAGAAGCAAAACACACACACACACAAACCTTATAGACTCACATTTCTAAGTAAGAGTCTCTTTCTGAGGAATGTTATCTTTTTGTTAAGTGTACTTTTCTGCTTCTAAAAAAGTTTGAAATTTGATAAGAGTGAAAAAAGAACTGCCATGTCTACCTTAAAACAAATAGTGGGTGAGCTGTAACGCTGCTCATGTTGGTCTACAAAGACTAGGGCTAGCAACTGGAGGTGGAACATAAACTTACATCCTTATAAATCTTTATCTTCTATTTAAAGAGCAAGCAGAGAAATGAAACTCTTTTTGAAAAGAGTTTAATTCCAGAAAAAAATGTTTTGTTTTTTTTTTTTCCATTTGATGCCTGTGTGTCTTTACTTTGTGCCTGTGTTGTGTTCATTAATCTACTTATACAAACACTTAGATAGCTCTTCTTTGTTACAATTCTTTTTTTGTTAAATATTCAGGTCAAATTACAAAAAGTAAAACTCTCAGAGAGAAAGCATCTATGTATTAAGGTTACAGGTAATCTTAAGTTATAAAACCTGCACCAGCCTCACCAACGTTCTGGCCTAGAACTGATTTTCAGCTCCTCAGTTTTTTGCTTATATCTCTGTTTTATGAAACTACTAGACTGTGAGAAATCTTGAAGGAAGTAACTGTGCGTTATTCACTGGCATAATCCCCACATGGTCCAGAACACATTCTTAGCCAGGAGGAAAATGCAGGCATTCAAGGTTTTAAAAAATAAAATTAACAAAGTGATTTTTAAAAGTCCATGTTAATTCAGCTCTGGAACCAAGTGATGGAAAAAAAAAAAGTGAACTTTTTAGTGTTTCATATAAAATATTACTCAGATAAAATTGTTGGAATTCCAGACAGAGAGTTAGATAATATCAGAACATAGTAAAGTCAAATTGAAGACTGGAACACAATGCTTCTAGCCACAATACATTTTAAAAATCATTTATAATACATTTATTCTAATAGAAGATGCTTCCTCCTTTCATGTTTGAGTAGATGTTAACGGAGAAACAAGTTAATATATAAAAGAAGTATTTGAAGAAATCAGGCCATCAAAAACATTAAGCTATCAAAGTTTCAGGTTTCTGGAAATCAAGAGAAAGTAACATCCTATAAATCAAAAAACTAATTATAAAAAGAAAATTGCAAAATATAGCAGGAGATCTACTCGTGATTTATTTGGAATTTCTTCTTTAATTCAGATAAAAGTTTCTTTTGTAGTTCAGATTAAGCATCGTAAGATTAATGGCACACTTAGATAATACTTTTTTCAAACACGTTCCTTTGGATATCAAGACCATTAAGGTGACCAGTAAATTGCTGAAAACTGATTACAGTCGCAGAAACACCTAATAACTGCAGACCTGAAGTGGCCCTTCTCTTCTCTCCCAGGTCCGTTTTTCTGCTGTTCTTCCTCTCCGCACTTCCTTGGTGGTCTCATCAGAGTCTCGGGTGCTACCCACATCTGGCAACTCCATCTCCAGTCCAAAAGTCATGTCCTTAAAATGGCATTACGTTTTCTTCTTCTTCACCTGACTCCTAAAAACATCTTTTGTTTTTAACATCAAGCAGACGATCAGCCCTCTAATTTTTTGTGCCTTTTCATTCCCTAAGCACCATAAACCAGTCCGTCTATCATTCTTTCACTGGTATTCACAGCCCCCTCCTTCCACTGCCCCTGCTGGGGTCTTTTCCATTTCTTTTCCATTCTTTTCCTACTTACCTTCACTCTTTCCAAAGACCACTCTCTAACTTCAGCTGGAAAGACTGAACCAAATCAAGATGAAGTCAGTCCTTCCTTTCCACTTGAACCTTGAATGACTTTCCATTGTCTGTAAATTAGTCTCTTTGCAGTAACTTAAGAGAGGCTCCACTGTGTGGTTTCAGTCTCCTCTCACCTACTTGTAGATCTTGCTGCCTTCTCGCTCTCATTTAAGAATGCTGAATTGCTTAATTGACAAATTCTCTTTCATCTCTCTGCTATACTCTAAAGCCAGTAGCTCTCACTGGTCTGTGGACCAGCTGCCTCAGTGCTATCTTATAGTTTCCAAATTAATTTCTGCTCCAGTTCCTTGGACAGAAAGGAGATTAAACCAGTTAATCCTAAAATTGGCCCTGAATATTGATTGGAAGGACTGATGCTGAAGCTGAAGCTGAAGCTCCAAAACTTTGGCTACCTGATGTGAAGAACCGACTCATTGGAAAAGATCCTGATGCTGGGAAAGATTGAAGGCAGGAGAAGGGGATGACAGAGGATGAGATGGTTGGTTGGCATCACTGGCTCAAGGGACAAGAGTTCGAAAAAATTCTGGGAGATAGTGAAGGACAGGTAAGCCTGGCTGTGCTGCAGTCCATGGGGTCGCAAAGAACTGGACATGAGTGAGCAACTGAAGTCGGACACGACTGAGCGACTTCACTTTCACTTTTCACTTTCATGCACTGGAGAAGGAAATGGCAAGCCACTCCAGTGTTCTTGCCTGGAGAATCCCAGGGAAGGCGGTGCCTGGTGGGCTGTCGTCTACGGGGTCGCACAGAGTCGGACACGACTGAAGTGACTTGGCCGCAGCAGCAGCAGAGCAACTGAACAACAAATTCCTAATCAAATTGTTGTCTCCTCTTTTGGAGATCAGTGATCCTATTTTGAGACAGGGTTCCTGGGTCACGGTTTACTTTTCAGGTACAGAGAATAACCCTTGGGCTAAGAACCATCCTGGCATTTCACGAGAAAACTGCATAAAGAAAGTGAGATGACTCAAAAAATGTAACCAGATTTCATGAGCCTTATATTTAATAATGCAGCTCTAATTTGAACTATTCAAGCAGGCAGCATTATTTCCATAAAAAAGTATAGTGCGAGGTGTGTAGGTGGAATCTTTCACTTTTAATTTCACTGGAGATATCCCCAAAGAAAGGTTGCAGACTCTAGATGGGAAATAGAAACATTAAAAAAAATTGGATTAAAATTCATCAGTTAATTTTCATCTAACATAGCAGACTATGTTAGAAATAGCTTACTCTGAGTGACTCATGGTGTAACCATAAAAACATATATGGTGTGGAAAGATTTCTATCTGGAGAAGTAAAAATGATACAATTATTCATTTTCACCATGTTTAAGATGGCAGGCATTGCAAACAACAAAGAAAAATAATATTGATCATTAACTAATTCATTCTAGTATGAGTTGATTCATAACTCCCTGAAAGTGAAAGTCACTCAGTCTTGTCCAACTCTTTGCAACCCTATGGACTATAGAGTCCAGGAATTCTCCAGGCCAGAATACTGCAGTGGGTGGCTGTTCCTTTCTCCAGGGGATCTTTCCAACGCAGGGATCAAACTCAGGTCTCCTGCATTGCAGGTGGATTCTTTACCAACTGAGCTATCGAGGGAAGCACAAGGCCACGGCAAAAATATATTGAAGTCCAAACCCCCAGTGCTTCTTAATTACCTTATTTGGGATTTAGGTCTTTACACATGTAATGAGTTAAAATGAGGTCAAAGAAGAGGCAGGCTTCCCAGGAGGCGCCAGTAGTAAAGAACCCGCCTGCCAAAGCAGGAGACAAAAATGACTCGGGTTTGATCCCTGGGTTGGGAAGATCCCCTGGAGGAGGGCATGGCAACTCAATCCAGCATTCTTGCCTGGAGAATTCCAAAGACAGAAGAGCCTGGTGGGCTACAGTCCTTGGGGTTGCAAAGAGTCGAACATGAATACGGAACTAATGCTAACTACGCATACCTGCTCAGTTGCTTCAGTCACGTCTGACTCTTTACAACTCTATGGACTGTAAGCCACCAGGTTCTTCTGTCCATGGGATTCCCCAGGCAAGAATACCAGAATGGGTTGCCATACGCTCCTCCAGGGGATCTTCCTGATGCAGGGGTCTAAACTGCCTCTCTTATGTCTCCTCCATTGGCAGGTGGGTTCTTTACCACTCGCGCCATGGGGGAAGCCGCAACACTAATAGTCACTGTAACACAAATATCATGCATGCAAATATTTGTGAGGCGCAAACTATAGTATGCATTTGAAAAGCTTTAAAGCTTTTAATAAAAAAAGACAAAGATTTTAATAAGAAAATAGATATCAACAAATCTTGAAAGGTAAATTTCTGTGGCTTATTTTAAAATGTGTGTGACAGAGCCCAGCATAGAAACCAAGAACATAGTTTTTAGAACAGACTGGGTGATTCTGCCCACAGATCCCAGCTAACAGGGGATCCATCATCTTACTATGAGTCCAGCACAAGCTTTCAAGGATTGCCAGAGTGTGGGAACAGAGGTGTCAAGAATCACACATCAGCTCTGAAATGCTTCCACCTCGAAGTGCTGTGTTCTCATGTCACTCAAGTATAATTACCTCCTAGAGGGTGAAGTCTATTCCTCCAAGCTCTCAAAGGAAAGAAGAACCCAAATACTGATGAATTCAGTAATCTTTGTTTCAACAAGAAGATACAATTATCCTACGTACTTGACAAGAATTGTATGTAGGCGCCTTCAATATATATTACTCTGTGTGTGTGTGTGTGTGTGTGTGTGTACTACGTGCCTAGTCACTCAGTCATATCTGACTCTTTGTGACCCCATGGACTGTAGCCCACCAGTCTTCTCTGTCCATGGGATTCTCCAGGCAAGAATACTGGAGTGGGTTGCCATTTCCTTCTCCAGCAGATTTTCCTGACCCAGGGACTGAACCTGCATCTCTTGCATTGAAGACAGATTCTTTACTTGCTGAGTGATAGGGGATACCCAGTACTATAATTATTTAATATATCCCAGGAGATATTATGGGATATATGTGGTATTATAGGGGTTCAGTCAACTCAGTTCAGTTGTTCATTCATGTCTGACTCTTTGCAACCCATGGACTGCAGCACGCCAGTCCTCCCTGTCCATCACCAATACCCAGAGCATGCTCAAACTCATGTCCATCAAGTCAGTGATGCCATCCAACCATTTCATCCTCTGTTGTCCCCTTCTCCTCCTGCCTTCAACCTTTCCCAGCATCAGGGTCTTTTCCAGTGAGTCAATTCTTTGCATCAGGTGGCCAAAGTATTGGAGTTTCAGCTTCAACATCAGTCCTTCCAATGAGTATTCAGGACAGATTTCCTTTAGAATTCAATGCTTTGATCTCCTTGCTGTCCAACGGACTCTCAAGAGTCTTCTCCAACACCACAGTTCAAAAGCATCAATTCTTCAGTGCTGATCTTTCTTTATGGTCCAACTCTCACATCCAAACATGACTACTGGAAAAACCATAGCCTTGACTAGACAGAACTTCATTGGCAAAGTAGTCTCTGCTTTTTAATATGCTGTCTAGGTTGGTCATAGCTTCTCTTCCAATGAGCAAGTGTCTTTTAATATCATGGCTGCAGTCCCCATCTGCAGTGATTTCCAAACCCAAGAAAATAAAGTCTCTCACTGTTTCCATTGTCTCCTCATTCATTTGCCATGAAGTGATGGGACAAGATGCCATGATCTTAGTTTTCTCAATGTTGAGTTTTAAGCCAGATTTTTCACTCTCCTCTTTCACTTTCATCAAGAGGCTCTTTAGTTTTCCTTTGCTTTCTGCCATAAGGGTGGTATCTCATCTGCATATCTGAGGTTATTGATATTTCTTCCTGCAATCTGACCAGCTTGTGCTTCATCCAGCCCAGCATTATGGGGGTATACACACAAATACAAATACACACACACATACCCTACACAACCCAAACAGTAATGCAGTTTTATTGAAAAGTGTTCAAAGACCGAGAGTATAATTCTAGTTCTCATTTCCAGAATGTCTTAGGAGAAAAAACTTAACCTCTCAGTATCTCAGTCCTCTCCAGGTATTGAGTAAGGAATAGCAAAGAAGAAGCAAATATATCTAATATTCAGAATCTTTATTTGAATTCTGTGTTTAAACTTATTTCGTGAATGACTCTTGGTGATTTACCTAAACATTCTGAACCCCAGTTTGCTTAATTATAAAATGGAGATATAGCACATACATGAATGGTTGCTATAAGTATCAAATAAAACGCACTGTGTGTTTCACAAGGCGTTCTGAGTTTGTAAGTTATTATCAAGTATTAGGAATAACGCTTACTTCACAGGGTTGTCTGAGGCTGAGGTAAGGTAACACAGGTGTTATTACCAGGCAGCCCTTGGTGTATAGTATCCCTCAATCCTCAGCGATCAGATGTCCTAATCACACCTTCACAATGCACTCTGTAATAGGCTGTTTCATATAAGACGATTACCATCAGATCGATTCAGATTGCAATGTCTAAGAGCTTGTGCGGATAAGGGCAGTACATCTATGGCAAACAGGAAAACAATAAATACATTTCACAAACATGGATTCTACCCACTTAATTTCTAAACAGTGAGAAGGACCATTAATATATGTGATGTGACAATCACATTAAGAACATTAATTTACTGGCATAGCCCATGCTTGATAAGAAGCCGAAAATAAAGTAAATATGAAGACTGCAATAGCAATCATCTCAACTCCTTTCACACTATGGCTACCACTTAGAGATCTTGCTGTATGATCTTTGAGATATTTATGCTTCAGTGCATAATAGCTTTTAAAGTGTGATCATAATGTTTATGCTGTTTGTTATAACTTTTGAAAGGGCTTCCCTGATGGCTCAGTGGAAAAGAATCTGCCTGTAATGTAGGAGACACAGGAGACACAAGTTTGATCCCTGAGTCAGGAAGATCCCTTGGAGGAGGAAATGGGAATCCACTTCAGTATTCTTGCCTAGAAAATTGCATGGACAGAGGAACCTGGCAGGCTATAGTCCACAGAATCACAAGAGTTGGACATGACTGAGTGACTAAGCCACCACCAAAAATGAAGGCTAGTGTCTCAGAAATCTCAACATCAGATGAGACAGAAGGAAAATTAAAATAAAATCATAATGGAATAAAGAAATGAAGTAGAAAACTTAGGATTCCAAATATCTTCCTTGATCATGCTATTGAAAAGAAATCAAGAGCTTGCATTTTGAAAACAAGATTTAGTAAAATGATTATTTTCGGAGGCATCATTACATATATAAGTGAGATTCAAATATCTCAACCCGCCATGCATTATTTTGCATCACTGAAAGGAATTCTGAGATGGATGTAATCTGCCATAATGAATGAGCAACAGTTCTGATTATCAGAGCAGAGCAGGTAAGGGAAAACGTTTCAAAAACAGCCCTAGTTACTTGTGATGATAAGAGATACCTGAAGAAAATCATAGAGACAAGATGATGATCTCATCCAAGAGGATGCTTTCTAAGAGTTTTATTTATAACAGATGTCTACATTTAGGCTTAGAGAAGAGACTGCAAGGTAGTAAGTGTGTTCCCTAACAGTTCTACAAGTCACCCAGAAACAGACATGCTGACTGTAAATGTTAACAGTCAACAGGGAATACCATCATGGAAGAAACAAGCTTTAGGGCACAGGAGTTAAGCAAGCCCTCTGAAAAGAATCCTGCTTTTTCTTTACCTTCTGGACATCACTCAGTACTGCTTTCTTCTCAAATGTCTGGCAATACTTGATACTCAGAAGGTCTGCAGGAATACCTCCGAATGGGCAAGGTTCAGGCTGGAATGGTGGTTTAGTCACTAGGCTGTGTCCAACTCTTGTGACCCCGTGGACTGTAGCCCACCAAGCTCCCCTGTCCATGGGATTTCCCAGGCAAATACTGGAGCGGGTAACCATTTTCTTCTCCAGGGGATCTTCCTGACCCAGGGATTGAACCTGGGTCTCCTGCATTGCAGGTAGATTCTTTATCTGCTGGGCCACCAGGGAAGCCCTCAGCAACTATTATTCTACTAACACTGAAATACAGACTAGAAGCAAAGAGCACACAGGATTTTTCTAAGCCCTCAGTTACCTCTTGGTCTCATATTGACTGGATGTTTGCCATTTCTTTCAAAGTATGTAAACTTCTTGCAAGTCCAGAGGAAAAGCTCATTGAAAGGAACTCTTCACTCCCCCTGGGCACCACATGACTGAGACTACAAGTCTTAATAATGAATCACGCTCTCTTCACCGCAATTCAAAGACCCAGCATGCATGCAAGTCAGAATGACTTTGGGCGAATGAACTAGATTAATCACTATTGACTTGTAAGAATACCAAGAATCATCTGACCCCAGGGGGGTTGTCAGAATTATAGTTGGTGACAAATTTGAGGGTAACTTTTGTTTATAGAAACCATGCAAAATGTTTGGGCTGTTTGAGGGAGGTTCTATATAGGTCAGTTAATGTGTAAAGAGACAGAATGTTAGGATAAGCTATTCCAAATGCATTTATGCATACAAGTGAATATCTGCATGTTCAGTAAGAATGATGAAATGAAATACGTAAGTGATGGTGTAGGTTTTCACAACAAATCTGAAGCCTATTAAGTATTTAAGACACTTGATGAAAAAATATTTAGTGAATCAGATACTATAAAAAGTTATATGAAAAGACAAAAAAATGTACAAGCCAGGCACTGTAAATATCTTCCAAATAGAAAAAAAAAAAAAAAGAATGCACCAGTCATCAGAATATTTTTATGAAGTTTCAATTTTTAAAGGTAAAAGAGGAATGCAAAACAGTTGCTTAGGTTAATAAGAGGGAACTCTTTCTCAGTCATAAGCAACTATTCCCCAAAGATAATATTATCTTCATGAATAAGTCATTCAAAAGATTATTAATAACTAATGGTCAGTTTCACCGTCAGTTGTAACTAAAGATGATGCAGATATTTGAGAGGCAAATGCAGTTGGTTTGTGTGTTGCCTGAAGAATATGTGCATGTGTGTGTTTAGTTGCTTGTCATGTACAACTCTGCGACACTATGGATTATAGCCCGCCAGCCTCCTCTGTCCATGGGATTTCCCAGGCAAGAATACTGGAGTGGGTTGCATTTCCTCCTCCAGGGGATCGTCCCCTCCCAGGGTTCGAACCCATGTCTCCTGCATCTCCTGTATTACATGTGCATTCTTAACCGCTGAGCCACCAGGAAAGCCCGGAGAATATATAGAGATGACAGTTCTCCTCGATGGCGATGCCCTAGATGCAAATCAAGATTCGGTTAGGTCCTCAGAACTTGCACAACCCAGCTTTATAAATGTCATTTCCATTTAACAATACAATGCTGTGTGCGCTTCCAATTTTGCGGTTTGATGGATCATATAACACCAGTTCACAGCGGACAGTTAAGTTGAATAGTCACTTGATTACGTGTGCCACTGGGTCACATAGTGTCTCAGGAACTGCTTTTGAGACGGAGAATACAGAATTGAGCTTTCTTATTGGCTGTTGACACTTTGAGTCCTTAGATCCAAGAGGCAAGGCCCCTTGCACTATGTTCTAGGACTGGTAGGGGGTTTTCTTGCTCCCGGTCCCAGTGGTCACTGAGTCAGGGCAGCGTACTGAGAAGAGCCTCTTTTTTTACGGCAGGCAGTGCAAGGCACAGATTCAGCCCTAGGCCAGGAAGATCCCCCGGCCTACCCACGCCAGTACTCTCACCTGGGAAATCCCATGGACGGAGGAGCCTGGCGGGCTACAGTCCACAGGGTCACAGAGTGTTGGACACGACTGAGCGACCGAGCAGCAGCAAGGTACAGAAAACTAACAGAATATTCTTAAATTTCCCAGCTCATTGAATCCGTGGTAGGAATCTCTCCAGTATGACACCACCCTGGACTTAAGACAGTGTTTATATCTTCTGTTATATATTCTCAGTATTGTTTGCTCCATCCTACCCCCCAGGCCCAATTATTAGCACAGTATCATCCAGGAATAGACAGCACTGTATTCTATGTGCTACTAAGACAATTGCAGGACTCACAATCTCCATCAGCCAAGACAACAGGGAAGTTGAAATTATTCTGATGTAAGAAAAAGTAGCTAGATTTCCATTCATGGCTGATGAGACAAAATGATGTATCTTTCTCACAGGGATTTGAAAATAAAGCATGGTGCTAGGTCAATAGTTATATTTTCATTAATCCCTTGTCATTCTGCAAGGCCCACCTGATTTTTCCACTGGACAGACACACAGGTCTTATAGAGACATGTAACCGCTGAATGCCTCAAGGCTTTGATGTGGGCACTAAATTCTTTTGTGCCCTCATGGATGCAAAAATGGGGATTGGACAGTGAAAATAGACAGTTTCAGGGCTTTCACTTCACCCTTTTTAGCATAATGACTCTTCACAGACCTGGTAACTGCTGTGGCAGTTCTGTGTCTTACTAAATGCGTTGCCTCTCAGGTTCTCCCTCCCTGTGGTCTTTGTCTAAAGGCATCTGGAGACATCTACCCAAAGGACTGCGTGAGTAATATTGCAGTGAAAATCTAGAGTTAGCCAGTTTATTCTGTCTCTGTTCTTCAGCTAATCAGCTGAGATTCCACCAAGATCTGTCGCTCAGAGCAGAAGGATATGGACGTCAGGCAGCAAATTGGTTCTTGGACCACGTCTACCTCTCGGGGGTCCAACTGAACCGCCAGCCGTCCTGTGGTTATTGTCCCAATTTCATAATGAGAGAAGTGGGCTGCCATAGGGGTTCCTCCTTATGTAAGGCAACTTCCTGTCACTCAACGGGCAGCAGCTTTGTGAACTGACTTCGATTAGAAACTCAGCAAGTGGCCATCAATCCTCACCAAGGCAACTCAAGACAATTTCAACCCGAAGACATCGAACTGTCCAATTTTATGTGTCAAACAGGACCTCAAGGGGCTATTCATCTTTGTCACTCCTAGGGATTTGTGATGAATCAGCCATAGCCACCGACATCCTTGGCTTAGCATGGTGATTGGACAAAACTTACCTGCTAGTGAAGCAAGGACATCTGGTCTCTATTGTTATGGGATCACTGTTGCAAGAAGAGGTCTGATGCAGCTAAACAAAATTAAACTACAAACAAACAAGTGCTCCCAACAGGAGAAAAAAAACAGTATTAAAGAATTGCTCATAAACTCCATTTTCTTAGCTCTTGTAATGTTAGTCTTATTTGACCGTTTTAAAAATGTTGTATGTGGTTATTTTTACCCTTCTAAATCAGTTTTGCATTTTTTCATGTATAATATTGCAACTTTTACTTGAAGGACTCCAAAATTTTATAAGTCATAGAACTCACAAAAGCTTGCTCCATTCCCGAGTTTAGTTTGATAGCAACATCATCCAGTGCCACCCATGGCCCCTGGAAAATGTACGTTACTGCACTTTCAAGCCCTGGTGATGGAGGCATTGTCCAGCTTAGGCAGGCATGTGGTGGGGATAGGCGGGCAAGAAGGGTGACTGAGAAGCTTTACAAAATTAATTGACACTAACATTTCTTTCTGCTAGAGCTTTTGGTTCTTTTCTCTAATGCAGGGGCCAAAAAGTCTTTATGTAAAGCACCAGATAGTAAATTCTTTGGGTTTTGTGAACCATACGGTCTTCGTTGCAATTATATAGCTTTGCCATTTCTGTCCAGAAGCATGCATGGATCATGCATAATATGGACAAAGCTGAGTTTCAATAACACTTCATTTACAAAAACAAGCTAGCTGGTCTGACCTGGCCCATAGGCTGACCCGGGACAGAGAGAATGCCCAGCAGTTCTAACTACTAAATGCCATTGATTGAGATGAATCAGACTTAATTAACTAAACTAGTAATCTAGCAATGCCACTCCTAGAGTCTTGAGCAAGGATATGAAATCCTTGCTTTCAGGCGAGTATCTCTACATCTTCTCTTAATATTTCTTGGTCTGCAATTCTCAGAACCCACTCCAAAAGGT
The DNA here is from genome assembly GCA_006410635.1 of Cephalophus harveyi. Taxonomy (NCBI): domain Eukaryota; kingdom Metazoa; phylum Chordata; class Mammalia; order Artiodactyla; family Bovidae; genus Cephalophus; species Cephalophus harveyi. The sequence goes on from SJYT01054054.1 coordinate 366,381, forward strand.
TTCCCAGTTTCCTGCCAGTTCAAACTGAAGATGTTCTAGCACTCTTTTGGTATAGGAAGACTTTTGTCTCAGAGGAGACCCTGTCTGGTATTTCTGGGCTTTGTTGGCATCTGACTTCACTGTGGGCTGGGGATCCACAAATCTGGTGGGAAGAGACATCCCCAAGTCTAGGGGGGCAACTACTCCAGGATGATCACTGCAAGCATTTCATGGTGGGGTAGCCTGGCTCCTCTGTTCAGTGGGGAGAAGTTGCATTAGCAGACAGGGTCCTTATAAGAAAACTTAAGGCTTCAAAGTTCTTAGCCTCAACTCCACCTACTCAAGTGTGTGTGTGTGTGTTCCTTACTCAGTCTTATCTGACTCTCTGCGACCCCATGGACTGCAGCCCACCTGGCTCCTCTGTCTGTGGAATTCTCCAGGCAAGAATACTTGGAGTGGGTTGTTGGATTCTCAAGGAATACTGGATTCTCTTCTCCAGGGGGTCTTCCATGCCCCATCCCAAGTCACAGGAGCACCCCTATTCCTCTAAGATCTCTTACTTTAGTACAAGAATCCTAAGGTCCACTCATCCACTCTGCACCTCCATGACAACTGCGATTAAGACCTGGGCTTAATTTCCAGACCTGCCTTCTGTGTGGCTGCAGAATGTTAAATTCATCTTTAAAGCCCTCCTGGTGGCTCTCTGTGTGTACCGTCCATTCTCTGACTTGGACATCCGTTCAAGACTTCCCATTGGTCCATTTCTCTGTGTGCATTTTCTAAGGTCTTCAGAAATAGCTAGGCTATGCTCTGCTGATGGCTCTGATGACTAGAGCTAAGTGACTCTGAGTCACAGCCATTTGCTCTAAGAACACCGTGTCCTCCACCTGCCCTCCTGACACCACCGTCTGCCACAGATCAGCATGTCCCGTTGTCAAGGTGATGATCAGTGCACTCATCAATTGCGTGAGTAAGCCAGCCACAAAATGCCACTCTGAGCTTCCTTTTTCCGAGGCCATTCCTAGTAAACAGTGTCTATACCAAAGTCCTGGAAGAAATCAATGTGCTCTCAGGAGGGGAATTAAGGAGATCCAATAGAATTTAATGAAATGGCACATTTATTTAGCTAACCATGGATGATAAGAGCCCCTATGTCAGTAACGGGGAGGCATCACTGCTATAGGTTTGAAAATGCTCGGAGAGCATTGGCTGGACCCAAGAGATCAGGAGCTGTGGGTTCCGCTGGGATGCTGACCAGTAGAAGTTGTGCTTTTGGTGGAAGGATGCGGCCACAAGCAAAGCGCAAGACAACAAAGCCCGGAGAATAAGCATCCTGGCTGTTTTCTGTCGCCTGCATTTTTTCCTACAGCCTATTGACCGACACCATCAAAAGACAAAGAAAGAGGAAGATGGGTTGATTCTACCCACAGAGGGAGCTTCATAGAGTAGAACATAGGCAAAAAAAGTGTGGAGTGAAACTTGAAGGGTAGAATTAGAATTCCAGCACAGAGATCTTCTATTTCAGTTAAGATCCTTATATTCTACCAGTATCAAGTCTTTGTATGTAAATATCATTTGTTAGTTGCTTACAAAAGCAAGCATCTATAAAGTATGTGCTCACCATAGGTATTTACTCACTTATGGCAGCTCAGATGATCACTTTGACCTCCACAGAATAGTCAGAGTAGAGAATTCCAGAAACAGTGCTGTTTAATGCCTAAAATTCTCCAAATGGATGTGCAACATGTTTTACATATTATCTATAGAACAGGTAAAAGGAAAGCTTACTATTTCTATTAAGGAACAACTACATTGCAGCATAGGAAACAGGATATACATTGTTACTCTTCAGTAGCTAAGTAGCGTCCGACTCTTTGAGACCCGGTGGGCTGCAGCACGCTAGGCTTCCCTGTCCTTCACCATCTCCTGGAGATGCTCAAATTCATGTCCATTGAGTTGGTGAGGCCATTTAATCATCTCATCCTGTTACCCCCACTTTTCTCTTGTTCTCAATCTTTCCCAGCATCACAAGAATATTCAGAAGACACTGTTCCAGGGCTATTATTTCCTCAACCTAAAGTGCTTGCTATGAAGTGGACAATCATCATTATTTATAATCCATGGAACCTAAAGGATTAAATCATTTGCAAAACACAACATTACTATATAATCCAAGAGGACTTTGGAGAAAGTACTTTTACTTATTGGCTGTTATATCAGATAATCATGCCATGAGGGGAAAAATGTTTTCAATGGCTATCTGAATATTAACAGTGACCAGTAATACCAAGGGAATTCTATGATGACTATTTAAATAGAAGTCTGACTGTTAAAGACAAGAATAAGGGGGATGTTGCTTTAGAATTAATTGGTAGCTTTCCTATTGAAAATGAAATAGTTAGGACATGCCAGATTTGTATAATAAGCTTTTTTTTTCTTTCCGTTTACAAATACCATAATCCATATACTGGCAACGGGACTCCTGAAGACGGTAACTCACCTGGATGTTTCTCGATGTCCAGTATGTTTTAGAAACTAATATTCCTAGAGGCATTTTGTTGTTGTTGTTTAATTGTTAAGCCATGCCCAACTCTTTGCAACCTCATGGACTGTAGCCTGCCAGGCTTCTGTGTCCATGGGATTTCCCAGGCGAGAATACTGGAGTGGGTTGCCATTTCCTTCTCCAGGGGATCTTCCTGACCCAGGGATCGAACTCGTGTCTCTGGCATTAGCAGATGTATTCTTTACTGCTGAACCACCAGGGACGTCCTATAGAGGGATAAGAAAACTCACTGTTATCCAATTATTAACTCTGCCATTTAGAAGACCTTCACAAAATCGATTTCTGGTGATGGGAAGGCTGTTTACAGCTCCAGAAAATTAAATCAGCAGGAAGGAAGTTTTATCAATTTGAGTTCCTTTAGATAATCCAAAGGGACAAGTAAAACCTGAATGACACCTTCGACAGAGGTGGGGGAGCTTAACATCCTCTTGGAGTGGTTTTCCTTCTCCTCTAAGAGCCGGGACGGAGGATGCCATCACATAATGGAAATTTCCTGATGTCGAGCTGCTGGAGGCCTCGTTAATTCATTCAGGTGGCTAAGCTCATGACTTGGCGTGTCACAGTTTCTACTCTAGGGGTGGATCCATACATGTTCAGAGGTTCCCACTTCTATCCTTTGTGTGCTGTGCATGCCTGCGTGCTCAGTCGTATCCCACTTTCTGAGTTCCCGTGGATGGTAGCCCACCAGTCTCCTCTGTCTATGGAATTTCCCAAGCAGGAATACTAGAGTGGGTTGCCATTTCCTTTTCCAGGGGCTCTTCCTGAACCAGGGACTGAACCCAAGTCTCTTGTGTCTCCTGCACTGACAGGTGGATTTTTCACCACTCTGCCCCCCGGGAAGCTGAGCGTTCTATAACTCAACGATTGGCAACACTGCAGAGCAGGGCTTTCACTCCCGGGAGGACTGAGAAAGAACCAGAAAAGGGCAGATCATTTTCTCTCTCTGGAAAGGGATGTGGGAATATGTTGAATGAGTGGGATCTGTTCATCCTGGTTTAGAACAAGGCCATCTGTTTTCTCCCTCTTCAGGATGTAGCTGTTCTCCAGGGAAGCAGAAAGGAACTGGAGCTATGTCGGAAGCATCCTGCTCTTCATCACTCTCACTAAGCCAGAGTTTACTATGCTTTCTCTTGGTGCCTCTTTTCTCTGCTTCCTACTCTTGCCCTGCCTACCATTCACCTTTATCCACCCTTGAAGAATACAGACCGCTGCGGTCATTGAGCGCTGGCACAGCTACAACCAGGGCCATACAAGACACTGGACTCTTTCAAGCTGTTTTGGCTAAAATGAAACAAAACAGCAAAGAGCCACTGGCAAGTTTTGAAAAAGCAATCTGTCAGAATCTGAGGTTGTTTCAAAACCATCCGCTCCGTCCATCTCTGTGTCGGGAGCTGTAGCGTTTTCTCATCCTTCGTCATCCCACTGTTTCACTCCCTGAATAACCCTCTCATGATGTACTGACTTCCTTGTTTCTTCAAGCCCCGATGGCTCCTCCCCTTCCATGACTTACCAGTGACATTAAAGCTCAGCTTCCACCACTGTCTTATTTCATTGATATTACTTATCTCACATTTCCAAAATAAGTCCAGTTAGCTCCTTTTGGTTTTTGTTTGTTTTTATTTTCCCAGCCATCTCACAGATCGCTAGTCCCTTACCTGTCTTATGATTCTCTGCATTTATTTTATTTCCCATCCCTGGTCAAACCAAATATCTTGAAGTAGTTGATGTAAAGGATGAGTTGCATTGTAGACGAAGATGCAAATCCTGCATCTTCGAACAAAATGAGTCAGGGTATCTGTTTTCACCAGCAGTGCTACTTAGAATATTGTCATTCTTCTCTTTTTGCAACCACCATCTCAAAGTCACTGACTCTTTTTCTCTCCTTGAGCATGCTCTAATCCTATTTCCTTTACAACTGCTATACTGATAATCTCATTTACCTATATCAAATAATGTCTTAAGTTTTCAGTTCAGTGGTATTGTTATCCTCAATTTCTCTGCCTAGTTTAGCATATGATTTCCTTTTTGAAACATTTATCTGGTGGGGCCCTCAGTATCACGTTATCTTCTCCTTTTATTACTACTTTTGCACCTCTATTGATCTTTCTCTCATGATTTAAACTGGACATCCCTCCAATGTTTCCACCCAGTCTTCTGTTCCTCACCTCTTATGTTCTTTGACGCTGAAAGTAAGCATACTGTCACTGCATATTTACTTATTTGAACATTACTCCAACATTCTAAACTTGATATATTTACTTTATATCAATGGACCACAACAGATCAATCTGAGTTACTTATCCATCAAGGAATTTTCCACCAGGAAACTGAAGCTGATATCAAATCATGCTACAACATGGCTATGTGCCCTAGCTTTCCTGTTTATACTTATGATAAAATATTTTTCTAGTTACATAATGTAAAATCCTTTGTATCTGACCTTTCACAAAGATCTCAATATGTATCTAATGATCGTCAAGTCATCAAATCCATTGTCATATTGAACTGTAAGTCATTTATTCACAATACCCACAGATACTCCAAACTTTTATGCAGAGTATTACAAAAGGAAACTTAGGTATTATATGTATTAATGAAGTAATAGCTACTCTAAAAGATCAACTCCTCAATGATAGCAGTAAAATCTTTAAGGGTTCCTGATTCATAAATGGCTCTCTTCCAAACAAAGCTCCATATTGCTACCTAGAGACTGTTGTATATGTTATTTAGGCAAAAACAAATGTATGTGTCATTGGAAACTTGAATTTTGATGTGGAAGAAAGCAAAACATATGTAAGAGAGAAAAATTTTGAGAGAATACTCTGTATTTCAATGGAGATGAAAACAAGCTGTGTACTCAGGATGTATTTTATCTCTTAAGGGAAAAAAGGAAAGAAAGAAAAATAAATCCTGGCTCTGCCCACAGAAAATGCCTTGGGACATCGACCAACTGGAAAATAATGAGTATTGCTAGCGCTAGGACCAGAACTCGCAGAACAACTAAGTCATTCGTCTAAAAACTTTCCTTTTTCTTTTTTTAAAAGGATGGAGCCAAACGTTCACCCTGTGGTTTTTTTGTTTGTTTGTTTGTTTTTGCTTTTTATAAATTACCCTGTTCAGGAGTCAGAGGTTACCAATGGCTGGTAACATCGCAGAAGTAAAGACAAACTGACATTATGTGACGCATGTGTGAATCTGCATTACTAGTGAAGCATTTCTGACCAAACAAAACTGAACTTGAATATGATCAAGGCTTTCTAAAATTACCAATTTATAGAAGACAGAGGAGATAGAAAGCATGGTGGACGACGTGATGAAGGGGCAGTCAGCAGACTCTGGAAAACTCTGTACGGGTTTCTTCAAAATATAAAATGGCGAGAAAATAAAAATTCAGGGATAAGAAACGGACAGATTAAAAGTTAACTATTGCAATATTTAACTACCAACAATGATAATATATGGATCTTGTTTGGACCTTTTTTCAATCAAATTAATAAAATTCAAACTGGCTGCAACATTTCAGCACTGACTATAGTATTTATGTTACAAAGAGAATATTGCTCATTTTTAGGTATAATGATATTGTGGCTTCGTTTTAACAGAATCTTATTCCAGAGATGTGATTTTAAATATTTATGGATGAAACATTATGTTGTTTGGAAAGTGATAAAAATATTCCCAAAGGAGAAATCGTCAGGGATTTAGGTGAAAACCCAATCGGGACTTGAGGATCATAGAATCTGAGTAATTGGAATATACCATTTGATTATGCTTGTCTATGTAACTTGTATAATAATTCATTGTATAAATGTTTTTTCTTTTTCTTTTCCAAAATGGGCTACTGGTAGAAAGGGAAGGATGTGAGTTTGTGTGTGTGCACACCTATGTATATGATTATCAGTTCAGTTCAGTCACGTCTGACTCTTTGCAACCCCATGAATCGCGGCAAGCCAGGCCTCCCTGTCCATCACCATCTCCCAGAGTTCACTCAGACTCACGTCCATCGAGTCAGTGATGCCATCCAGCCATCTCATCCTCGGTCGTCCCCTTCTTCTCCTGCCCCCAATCCCTCCCAGCATCAGAGTCTTTTCCAATGAGTCAGCTCTTCGCATGAGGTGGCCAAAGTACTGGAGTTTCAGCTTTAGCAGCATTCCTTCCAAAGAAATCCCAAGGCTGATCTCCTTTCGAATGGACTGGTTGGATCTCCTTGCAGTCCAAGGGACTCTCAAGAGTCTTCTCCAACACCACAGTTCAAAAGCATCAATTCTTCTTCGGCGCTCAGCCTTCTTCACAGTCCAACTCTCACATCCATACATGACCACAGGAAAAACCATAGCCTTGACTAGATGGACCTTAGTGGGCAAAGTAATGTCTCTGCTTTTGAAAATGCTATCTAGGTTGGACATAACTTTTCTTCCAATAACCATAAATTTGTTTTCTAAGTCAATGAGCCTGTTTCTGCTTTGCAGTTAAGTTCATTCACATCATTTTTTTTCTTTCTTTCTTTTTTCCTTTTTTTTGGGGTTCCAAATGTGAGTCATATCATATTTGGCTTTCTCGGTCTGACTTACTCAGTATGATGATCTCCAGCTCCATCCATGTTGCTGGAAATGGCATGATTGCATGCTTTTTCATGATTGAGTGATATCTCTACCTCTTTTTCTAGCTTCCTCCACTCTAAGTTGGCCTCAGCCACAGTGATCTCCTTGCTGTCCATCGACCATCTGTCTGCTGACTTTCTCACCACTTAGCCACATGGCTCATTTTCCCCCTTCCTGTATTCTCTGCTCAACTATCTCCTTTTCAGGGAGCCTTTTACTCACCACACTAATTAGTCCATGGCTACCATCCCAGCAGGCACAGTCCCTGTTCCTTTCCCTTACTTTACTTTGTTGCCTTTTTCTAGAACAAACACATCACTGTCCCTGTGGTATGTGTGTGTGTGATTGCCTTGCTTCCCTTTTTGGAAGGTGAATTTGAGAGCAAAGCTACTTTCCTTGGCTCACTGACCTATCCATACATTTAGAACAGGTGGGCAATGCATGGTGTTGACTCATACTAGGCTTTTTATAAGTAGTTTTACAAGTCAATACTGAACACCTGTTTGTATGGAAATGAAGTAGGAGAATTTTTCTCAATCAGGTTGAGTTTTTAGACATTGATCAATTTAGGTAATTTATTTGCAAAAACATTATAAACTGAGAGAACTCATTGCATGTCAGTTACCTCCTTCCTTCTAGTGGTTTAAACATAGACAAGGGCTTTGAATGTCTGCTGTGTCAGGAGCTTGGAAGGGAAAGTGAAGTCACTCAGTCGTGTCCGACTCTTAGCGACCCCATGGACTGTAGCCCATCAGGCTCCTCCATCCAGGAGTTTGGAAAAGAAAGCTAATTCCAAGCTTGGGAAACTGATCAGATCAAGGAGAAGAACAGTATATATATAATATATGTATATTATATTATATATATTAATATACAACAATAATATAATAGAATATATAATACACAAATATAATAATATCATATATCATATATATAATACTACAGTATATATATAATATACTTTTAATTACTTCCATGGCTTTATTCACTTTCCCTGCTTTAAGCATAAGATCCCTCTATTTAGTCCCATCTTTTTTTCATGCTTCGTTTTTTGACTAATTTAGAAGCAGAGGCTGTGTGTGGGTCCCCAGAAAGAAATGATACTATAAAAAGAAGAGGAAAATTAAGAGAGGGCGTTTTTGAAAAAGAGTGTGTGCATGCTTAGTTGCTCGGTCACGTCCAGCTCTTTGTGACCCTATGGACTACAGCCTGCCAGGCTCTTCTGTCCACGGGATACTCCAGGCAAGAGTACAGTAATAGGTGGCCATTTCCTCCTCCAGGAGATCTTCCCAAACCAGGGACTGAATCTGGGTCTCCTGTGTCCCCTGCAGCGTAGATGGACTCTCCGCTGAGCCATCAGGGAAGCCCCATAAAAAAGAGAAAGGAGTGAATTTGGACCAAGACTTTTGCCATGTACCAGGTTCTGACCTATGTACCTGTGAAAGTTGTTATTCAAAATGAGAATGGATGAACTTGATTTGTAGACATCAAGTCCATGTGAGAACATGTCATGCATTCTCAGCTCCAGTAAGCAGTTCAGTTGTTCTGTAACTATAATTCTCCTCTGGTTGTTTTGAAGAGTAAAGTTTACAGACGCGGTCCTGTAAAAATCATCGGGGAAAATGTGTTTCCATAATGTAAAACAGTGTTCCCTGTAATGTAATTTCAAAATGAAACCATTTGTTTAGGAGGGCTGGTTCCTGTCTAATTCCGTGAGGAACTGTTTCTAACTCATATTTAAGGTGAGAGGAGGAGGGGAAGGGCTTTAGAGAAGTGATAACTTTGGCTCGTGACTAACTAGAGTACAGTAGCAAAAATGAAGGAATTAAGTGGTCGGACAGCATAGGAGAATGTATGAACAGGTCGCCATCTACAATTACATTCAGTTTCCATTTTTTTTAATTCTAGCGATATAATTTATAGTGCATCTTATTCTGATATTTTACTCAGTTACAAATGACTCTTGAGATCATTTCCTACATCATAATCATTTGATAACCTGTTTGTTGGCATTTCATTTCTTTCTTTTCATTTTTTTACTCCTGAATCTTCTTTGCCTCTGGATGTAATCTAAGTGAAAAATGGTGAAATATAAAAGATTGAAAACAAAATTTTCTGGATTTTAAGACCACAAAGAAGGCAATGATTAACTGAATGTGGATCTTATCACAGTGTAAAAGCTAACCATGCTTTAAAAATGTATACTCTGGAAATTGAAATAAATTACAATGACAAATTATTTTTATTAATTTTTTTTCTTTTTAAACAAATGACCTGTCCGTGGATCCTCACTTTCCTTCATTTATCTCAAATGCCATCTAGAGAGAACGCAGTCCTGGACATGTTATGCAAGGTCAGAGTTATCTCTGAAAATTATAATTGAGGGTATGCAATTACACTTCGGTTATAAAAGAGAAAAAGCATTAGCATTAATGTCAACACAAGGAAATCAACTGATGTACGTAGTAAGTCTCAAAAGAATCTCCATTCACAGCTACATATCTCAGAGCTTTGATGGATGAGGACTTTCGGTATATGGCAGTTTATCACTGTATACTGTGGACTAAGCTATTTTTATTGTGGTTATGAATCCAAGATTTCTTAATTTTAAAAAATGAATTAGTATTAAATGTTTGTTTTGCTACTTCTGAGCTGTGAGACTAAGAGCGCTTTATTTTAACTTTCGGAGACTGTTTCCTGTTTCAAAGGGTTGCTGAGGTCATTGATGCCCGTAAAAAGGAAAGGTCAGTGATGGTATTTTACCAATGGTTGGTTACGCTCTTGCAAAAGATGGTCAGGATGCCCATGCCAGCAAAGTCAGCAATGGTTGTGCCAGAGACGGCCACTGAGTGCTGACCGTGTCGGGAATGCTCAGCGTTGCCCCGGTCATGGGTGGTGAGCAGTACCTCACCGGCATGGCGTGGCATGACAAGTCAACAGTCCACGCTGAGCCATTATCTGGAACTTACTTTGAGGAACGAAATCCCTCTAGACATTAGACATGTTATCCTGAATTTTCCCTACATGCTGGATGCACAGATAAATTCAAAAAAGTCAGTTCTGGTTCATCAGGATGACATCAGAAATTTTTGTAAAGTCATATTCAAGGATATGATATAACAACTAATTTGAATTTTGAAATAATTAGAAATAAGTGCAAATTGTAGATACAATAACACAAGCTGCAAAATGCAATGTTATTTATTTAAAAAACACGTGTATTTAATGTTAAATAAAATTAGCACAGTTTTTAAAACAGGAGCATTAGTTAGTTTCACTGGCTCGTACATTTTTAACAGCTCTCTTTACCTCTCGTGTAATTTTTAATGCAAAAAGGATAATATGAACAAATAGATGATGTCAAATTTTCAGTATTCGGGGAAGTAAAACTGTAACTAAAAAAAAAAGCCCTGCAAATATACCAATATTATTAAGAAATGGTAAATTTTACAGAGAGCTTTATGTGTAATATGCTTTGTCCTTCGAAATAATTTACTTACATAATACGTTGAGACATAAAGTTAAGTATAATTGCTTCAAATATTAATAATGCAGCCATGCATTAATAATTTAATCAAATACAAAACTAACTATATTTGCTATATTGACTGAAAAATGTCACAGACAGTTAGTGCCCATAAAGAATGTTTTCCTAATTTTTGGGTCTAGCATTCAATGACAGGGAGATGATTTCTCACATATATTTTGGCCTCTTTTAGGCTATTAAACATTATAACCTTGTGTTTAGCCTTGCTTCATTAAATATGTATGCTTTTAGCAATCGGATTCCTAGTATCCATCACCGACATAGAGCAGTGACAGTGGTCCTTTTCCCTCTAATGGGTCTGTAACAGCAATGCCACCCAAAGAAGTCTGGGAAGAAGTGCAGAGTGCTAAGAATAGCCACAGGTCACCAGATTCGGTGAAGTGATAGCCCAATAATTTATAGGTGGAAAAGAAGCTTCTAACAACGGTCTGGAATGCGATATCGGATTTTTTTTTTCAAGCAAGCGGAATATTGAAATTTATTTTCATTTGAACAACAAAAAAGCAGGAAATCGCAGCAAAGTAAGCCATTAGGTCAGCGCTGTGTCAGGATGAATGCAGCTCACACTTGCGTCCCACTGTCAAGCGCTATTAGGTCCGGATGAGAAAGTTTCCTGTGTGATCCGAGCATTCTGAAGAATCGCAGGTCCAGGTACTTGCAGATTACTTGATGCGTTTAAATGCATGTATATTTATATACTCATATATATGTATATGTAAATTCATATTCTATGCACATTATGAATGTATATACATGCATCTTATATATACATAAATATAACTGTAAATATTTTCTCTGGGCAAATCAATGCCATGTGGATAGGCAGAGAAGAAATCTCTGTCTCCATTGTCCATATATTTTCCCTGAGCTTGATGAATCTATGTTGACAAGGATAATTATGTGCCACATACTGTTTCTGGAACCAAAATGTACTGGTCAGGAGAAACAAGTGCATGTTTCAGGGGGTTTTGTTGACTTTTTTTCCTCCAGTCTTTGTACTTGAATCGCTGAACTTTTCCAGTGTGTCATGAGCTGCCAGCTGCTACCTGACATGTCAAGATTGATTGTGACAATGTGCCTGCCTCATCACTCTATGAACCGTTTAGGATAGAATGAGGCCCTGCACAGTCAGAAAATAAAAGTAAGTCCCTTTCCCTGGGAGCATCCTAATTACCCACAAGGCTGTGTAGTAGCTCATTGTGGTTAACAGAGACTAGTTAGAAATACTTAACAGGAATTGCAATATAAGCTTTATTCAATGGATCATTGGCTAGGTTTTTTTGTTTTGTTTTTTGTTTTTAATAGACTTAACTGATCTGTTGAAATATATCTTTTAGGCCCAGCTTCCCTGGTGGCTCCTTGGTAAAGAATCCACCTGCAATTCATAAGACCCAGGTTTGATCCTTGGGTCAGGAAGATATGTTGGAGAAGGAAATGGCAATCTACTCTGGTACTCTTGCCTGGGAAATAGGACTCTCCGCTGAGCCATCAGGGAAGCCCCATAAAAAAGAGAAAGGAGTGAATTTGGACCAAGACTTTTGCCATGTACCAGGTTCTGACCTATGTACCTGTGAAAGTTGTTATTCAAAATGAGAATGGATGAACTTGATTTGTAGACATCAAGTCCATGTGAGAACATGTCATGCATTCTCTGCTCCAGTAAGCAGTTCAGTTGTTCTGTAACTATAATTCTCCTCTGGTTGTTTTGAAGAGTAAAGTTTACAGACGCGGTCCTGTAAAAATCATCGGGGAAAATGTGTTTCCATAATGTAAAACAGTGTTCCCTGTAATGTAATTTCAAAATGAAACCATTTGTTTAGGAGGGCTGGTTCCTGTCTAATTCCGTGAGGAACTGTTTCTAACTCATATTTAAGGTGAGAGGAGGAGGGGAAGGGCTTTAGAGAAGTGATAACTTTGGCTCGTGACTAACTAGAGTACAGTAGCAAAAATGAAGGAATTAAGTGGTCGGACAGCATAGGAGAATGTATGAACAGGTCGCCATCTACAATTACATTCAGTTTCCATTTTTTTTAATTCTAGCGATATAATTTATAGTGCATCTTATTCTGATATTTTACTCAGTTACAAATGACTCTTGAGATCATTTCCTACATCATAATCATTTGATAACCTGTTTGTTGGCATTTCATTTCTTTCTTTTCATTTTTTTACTCCTGAATCTTCTTTGCCTCTGGATGTAATCTAAGTGAAAAATGGTGAAATATAAAAGATTGAAAACAAAATTTTCTGGATTTTAAGACCACAAAGAAGGCAATGATTAACTGAATGTGGATCTTATCACAGTTTAAAAGCTAACCATGCTTTAAAAATGTATACTCTGGAAATTGAAATAAATTACAATGACAAATTATTTTTATTAATTTTTTTTCTTTTTAAACAAATGACCTGTCCGTGGATCCTCACTTTCCTTCATTTATCTCAAATGCCATCTAGAGAGAACGCAGTCCTGGACATGTTATGCAAGGTCAGAGTTATCTCTGAAAATTATAATTGAGGGTATGCAATTACACTTCGGTTATAAAAGAGAAAAAGCATTAGCATTAATGTCAACACAAGGAAATCAACTGATGTACGTAGTAAGTCTCAAAAGAATCTCCATTCACAGCTACATATCTCAGAGCTTTGATGGATGAGGACTTTCGGTATATGGCAGTTTATCACTGTATACTGTGGACTAAGCTATTTTTATTGTGGTTATGAATCCAAGATTTCTTAATTTTAAAAAATGAATTAGTATTAAATGTTTGTTTTGCTACTTCTGAGCTGTGAGACTAAGAGCGCTTTATTTTAACTTTCGGAGACTGTTTCCTGTTTCAAAGGGTTGCTGAGGTCATTGATGCCCGTAAAAAGGAAAGGTCAGTGATGGTATTTTACCAATGGTTGGTTACGCTCTTGCAAAAGATGGTCAGGATGCCCATGCCAGCAAAGTCAGCAATGGTTGTGCCAGAGACGGCCACTGAGTGCTGACCGTGTCGGGAATGCTCAGCGTTGCCCCGGTCATGGGTGGTGAGCAGTACCTCACCGGCATGGCGTGGCATGACAAGTCAACAGTCCACGCTGAGCCATTATCTGGAACTTACTTTGAGGAACGAAATCCCTCTAGACATTAGACATGTTATCCTGAATTTTCCCTACATGCTGGATGCACAGATAAATTCAAAAAAGTCAGTTCTGGTTCATCAGGATGACATCAGAAATTTTTGTAAAGTCATATTCAAGGATATGATATAACAACTAATTTGAATTTTGAAATAATTAGAAATAAGTGCAAATTGTAGATACAATAACACAAGCTGCAAAATGCAATGTTATTTATTTAAAAAACACGTGTATTTAATGTTAAATAAAATTAGCACAGTTTTTAAAACAGGAGCATTAGTTAGTTTCACTGGCTCGTACATTTTTAACAGCTCTCTTTACCTCTCGTGTAATTTTTAATGCAAAAAGGATAATATGAACAAATAGATGATGTCAAATTTTCAGTATTCGGGGAAGTAAAACTGTAACTAAAAAAAAAAGCCCTGCAAATATACCAATATTATTAAGAAATGGTAAATTTTACAGAGAGCTTTATGTGTAATATGCTTTGTCCTTCGAAATAATTTACTTACATAATACGTTGAGACATAAAGTTAAGTATAATTGCTTCAAATATTAATAATGCAGCCATGCATTAATAATTTAATCAAATACAAAACTAACTATATTTGCTATATTGACTGAAAAATGTCACAGACAGTTAGTGCCCATAAAGAATGCTTTCCTAATTTTTGGGTCTAGCATTCAATGACAGGGAGATGATTTCTCACATATATTTTGGCCTCTTTTAGGCTATTAAACATTATAACCTTGTGTTTAGCCTTGCTTCATTAAATATGTATGCTTTTAGCAATCGGATTCCTAGTATCCATCACCGACATAGAGCAGTGACAGTGGTCCTTTTCCCTCTAATGGGTCTGTAACAGCAATGCCACCCAAAGAAGTCTGGGAAGAAGTGCAGAGTGCTAAGAATAGCCACAGGTCACCAGATTCGGTGAAGTGATAGCCCAATAATTTATAGGTGGAAAAGAAGCTTCTAACAACGGTCTGGAATGCGATATCGGATTTTTTTTTTCAAGCAAGCGGAATATTGAAATTTATTTTCATTTGAACAACAAAAAAGCAGGAAATCGCAGCAAAGTAAGCCATTAGGTCAGCGCTGTGTCAGGATGAATGCAGCTCACACTTGCGTCCCACTGTCAAGCGCTATTAGGTCCGGATGAGAAAGTTTCCTGTGTGATCCGAGCATTCTGAAGAATCGCAGGTCCAGGTACTTGCAGATTACTTGATGCGTTTAAATGCATGTATATTTATATACTCATATATATGTATATGTAAATTCATATTCTATGCACATTATGAATGTATATACATGCATCTTATATATACATAAATATAACTGTAAATATTTTCTCTGGGCAAATCAATGCCATGTGGATAGGCAGAGAAGAAATCTCTGTCTCCATTGTCCATATATTTTCCCTGAGCTTGATGAATCTATGTTGACAAGGATAATTATGTGCCACATACTGTTTCTGGAACCAAAATGTACTGGTCAGGAGAAACAAGTGCATGTTTCAGGGGGTTTTGTTGACTTTTTTTCCTCCAGTCTTTGTACTTGAATCGCTGAACTTTTCCAGTGTGTCATGAGCTGCCAGCGGCTACCTGACATGTCAAGATTGATTGTGACAATGTGCCTGCCTCATCACTCTATGAACCGTTTAGGACAGAATGAGGCCCTGCACAGTCAGAAAATAAAAGTAAGTCCCTTTCCCTGGGAGCATCCTAATTACCCACAAGGCTGTGTAGTAGCTCATTGTGGTTAACAGAGACTAGTTAGAAATACTTAACAGGAATTGCAATATAAGCTTTATTCAATGGATCATTGGCTAGGTTTTTTTGTTTTGTTTT
The DNA here is from genome assembly GCA_006410635.1 of Cephalophus harveyi. Classification (NCBI taxonomy): domain Eukaryota; kingdom Metazoa; phylum Chordata; class Mammalia; order Artiodactyla; family Bovidae; genus Cephalophus; species Cephalophus harveyi. The sequence goes on from SJYT01054054.1 coordinate 382,042, forward strand.
TTGTTTTTAATAGACTTAACTGATCTGTTGAAATATATCTTTTAGGCCCAGCTTCCCTGGTGGCTCCTTGGTAAAGAATCCACCTGCAATTCATAAGACCCAGGTTTGATCCTTGGGTCAGGAAGATATGTTGGAGAAGGAAATGGCAATCTACTCTGGTACTCTTGCCTGGGAAATTCCTGGAGAGAGGAGCCTGGAGGGACGACTACAGTTCACGGGGTCATGGGGTCACAAAGAGTCAGACATGACTTAGCAACTAAAACAACAACACAATAATCCTTCAGGTCAGTTCAGTTCAGTTCAGTCGCTCAGTCGTGTCCGACTCTTTGCGACCCCATGAATCGCAGCACGCCAGGCCTCCCTGTTCATCACCATCTCCCGGAGTTCACCCAGACTCACGTCCATCGAGTCAGTGATGCCATCCAGCCATCTCATCCTCGGTCGTCCCCTTCTCCTCCTGCCCCCAATCCCTCCCAGCATCAGAGTCTTTTCCAATGAGTCAACTCTTCGCATGAGGTGGCCAAAGTACT
>SJYT01054054.1:385037-407633 GCA_006410635.1 Cephalophus harveyi
AAAATCAGTCATGGGCATATAGTTATTCCTGTCTCTTATACACATCTAGATGTGTATAAGAGACAGGCATAAAACTCCTGTAATTGATTAGTCAAAATACAACAAAATAGTCAAAACTATCTAGCTAAGATGAAATATGAAGAATAAACTGATATTTAACATATTAGCATTAACAAAGTTCCTTTTGACACATACTCTTGATTCCATTTCCTTACCAGAAGACACAGGTATAATTTAAAAATTAATTTGACTTTCAATTATTACAGGTGCTATTTTAAATCATGAAAATTTTAAATTAAAAAAATACATGAAATTTTAAACAGATAAATAATTTGCATAAGGTTTAGAAATTGGTTAATTTCAGCATCAAGGATTAGGACTTTTTTTTCTTTCCTTAACAAAGGCACCACTATGCATTACTTTTTAAATATTAAATATGCCTCTGATTAAAATATATGACAATAGTCCTGCCTATAAAAGCATTTTAGGAGTGTTAACACCATCTCCAAACTCCAATCTTCTCTCTTTGTCTCTCAAAATGTAGTTCAATTCTCCAAATCATAATGGGAGGGCCAGAATGCTTATTCAGATAATCAAGAGCTGCTGCTGCTGCTGCTAAGGCGCTTCAGTCGTGTCCGACTCTCTGCGACCCCGGAGATGACAGCCCACCAGGCTCCCCCGTCCCTGGGATTCTCCAGCAAGAACACTGGAGTGGGTTGCCATTTCCTTCTCCAATGCATAAAAGGGAAAAGTGAAAGTGAAGTCGCTCAGTCGTGTCCGACTCAGCAACCCCATGGAGTGCAGCCTACCAGGCTCCTCCGTCCATGGGATTTTCCAGGCAAGAGCCCTGGAGTGGGGTGCCATCGCCTTCTCCGATAATCAAGAGATGTCTGTCATATTCTGATGTTTGTTTTCCATATTAAGTAAGAACCCACATTCACAAATTTTGAAGGCAGATACAATGCTATATAGTAAAGTCAGTCAGTAAGTTAACAATGTTGTGCTGCTGTTGGTTAGTCACTAAGTCATATCCAGAACTTTTGTGAGCCAGTGGACCCTCCAGGCTTCTCTGTCCATAGGATTTTCCAGGGAGGAACACTGGAGCGAGTAGCCATTCCCTACTTCAGAGGATCTTCCTGACCCAGGGACTGAACCCACGTCTCCTGCATTAGCAAGTGGGTTCGTTACCACTGAGCCACCAGAGAAGCCGAAGGAAGTTGATAACAGCTCGTCCAAAAGGAACAGCTAGAATACAAAGCAGCTGGGGGAGGAAATAAATAAATAAGAGACGCTCGCTTCTATTATCTTGGCCTTTTCTTACTCCCAAAAGCTGAATGTCATCCGCAAAGAAGGAGCTTTCATTTTGTGCCATCTTTCTGGATCATTTATAAAACCCATAAATAATATCAGCCTTGGCAAAGGTCACTGTACACCAACCTTGTTTACACCCGGACTCTCCACCTGTCTCTGAGTAATTTAAATTCATAACCTTACTCTATGAAAAGCTAGCAATTCATTAAGACATATCAACATTTCTTTTGCTCATCAAAGAAGCTGGGCTTATTGCTGAGAAAAAACTTACTTTAATTGAGAAGGTTCTTGCTCTTTTTATTCATAGTTGAATGAACAGTTTGCTAACAGTATTTAAAAAACAAAGGGAAACAAATGAAACTTAAAAACAATTAGGCTTTCTCGATATAATGAAATTGATAAAGCCTTTCACTTGGAAAGATGGACTCCTGAAAACAAAGCTAGTCCCTAAGTGGAACAAGAAAATTGACTTTGATGTGAGGAGTTAGTTTTCTTGGGTCCGGTCACTTTTATCTATTTAAATACCTGCATAAGTGACGTATGTGCTTACGTTCTCACTTTTAGCTGCCATTTCCCCCTGTTCACACCTTCACTTCCGTGGGTGGTTCCACATAGCGGGTTTCCCATAAGAATCAAGCGAGCCACACAGAATCTTAAAATCGCCTTGACCCTAAATGAGACTTTTTCCGTAACTTCTTCTGATGGGCACCAGTCTAAAAGAACCATTTCTAAGGAAGCTAACTTTAATCGGAGCCTCGCTATGGCAATGCTCCTGTATTTGCTTCTGTGAATTTCTCTGTTGATTCTCCAGCATTCACTGGGCATTCTCTGTGTGTAATCACTGTGTACTGTGATCGTTTTCTCCTCACCAAGGAGCTTGGTCAGGGTCCTTCCACTCCTGACACCAGCTTGCCATCTGTGTTTGTTTTCCTTAACATCTCAGCTCTGTTCATCTCTGGCTGCCTGGATTCTGATCTGGCTACCTGTCTTACCCTTGACAGGTGGCAAATGAATTCATTCTAAACCTTCCATGGTCTGTTTCATGTTCTTGCTCTGACCTTGAATAAGTGGATGCAGGTCTGCAGCAAAATAGCCCTGGTTCCACAGCCCAGCTCTTCTTAGACCTTGACATTTCTTGGCCTAGAGTCATCCTAAAAACATTCTTCATCTCCCAATTTCCCTAGACTTATCTGAGTGCTATGAATTCCAGCTCTTTGCTTAAAACTAAGCTGCAATTCACGGGGTTGCAAAGAGTCGGACACAAATGAACGACTGAACTGAACTGAACTGAACTGAAAGCACAATGAAGGCTCTCATCCAAATAACTGAGAGTTTCTTTAAAAAAAAAACAAAACAACTTTTTATTTAATTTTGGAGTATAACTGATTAACAATGCTGTGATAGTTTCAGGTGAACGCAACGGACTCAGCCTTTGGATATACATGGATATACATGTACCCATTCTCCCCCAAACTCCCCTCCCATCCAGGCTGCCACATGACATCGAGCAGAGCTCCCTGAGCTGTATGGTAGGTCCTTGTTGGTTATCCATTTTAAATATAGCGCTGTGTACATGTCCCTCCCAAACTCCCTAACTATTCCTTCACTCCACCACCCCCCGATCCTCAGTAAGGATAAGTTTGTTCTCTAAGTCTGTGAGTTTGTTTCTGCTTTGTAAATAGGTTCATTTGCAAATATGGAGAGTTTTAACAGAATTAATTAAGCAGCAATGCATTTAGCAAAACTATACAATATGTTGAATTCAATCATTAAGAAGCATGTACTCAGAGCTCTTTTCTAGGCTCTGTGCTATGTACAATATGAAATAGATATTTTTTGTAGAAAAAATATTTTTACAGTATTCCTCATATATTTTTATAATTATTTATGATTGGTCATGACAAACACTTGTAAAATATAAATATTTTCAATGTTTTAAAGACTGATGCTTCAGTAGACTCCAGAAAATATTGTTTTGTCATCATCTGGTACCTAAGCTTTATATGAATATATTTGATGAGTGACTGACTATTATATATTTTAATTATGCATCTCATTGATAGAAAGGGAATGGTGGATGACAAAGATTCTATCTCTCCACTTGGAGTCAGTCATGTTCAGTTAGAGAGACTAAAGAGATATGGTGAAAATTTTATTTTACCCAGTTGCACAATGAGCCAAAAGCTATGCCCACTAGTGTATCATGCAAGTAAGTGTAGTATTGGAACCTTCCAATATTCTGTGACACAGATCAACATTTTCCCTAAAAGTAATTGTGTGACATATGCAGAAATCTTTGCTTAATCCATATCAAAACAAGGGAATAAAAGGATTAATTGCCTTCTTTTAAGAAGTATTCTTGGGACGTAAGTTTTGTGCCTTTACTTGTCAAGGCAGCAAAATCTTGTGGGTGGTGATAATGATTGGAAAAGAATTAAGAGAAAAGGTAGATGGGAAGTAGGAGACTGGTCTCCAAAGTCTGTCAAGGAAGCTTAAACTTTAGTGAATATTGGACGATTTTGAACACATGGAGTTCATAATGAAATTTTTATTCGGTTTAATTGCTGTGATAAGTTTGCCTTATCCCCACATCATAGGTGAGAACGTTGAAGCTTAAGCTTACATAATATGAACAAGGTTACACAAACAGGACCCAGCAGGTGGAGAATTCATACATGAGTCTGTCTGAGGCATCTATTCCTTCTTGGCAAAAGCTGAAGATACAAGAAACACACCGGGATGGAAATGGGGGATGGATGGGAGAAACATTTTAAGGAGAGATGAACATATTTAGTCATTTTAGACATACAGACTAATATGAAAAGAGGGAGAAGTTAAAAAATGATTCCATGCTTCGAGACCAAACAATGTATTACTGATTTAAACTGGGAAATAAATTAGCACTGCAGAAACAAAATCTTGTATGGCAAACCAGCTGGTACAATCAGTGCTGTTATTTAATTATTAAAAGAAATGATCCAAGACATTGTTGACTGATCATATTTAACTGTGTTAAAAGTGACTGATATCTATGTGACATATCATTTTAATTGCAAAGTCCTTTGTCTGAATTATTGTATTTGATTTCTTACAACTGCATAAAAAGATTCTACTTGTACCGAGAAAGGAATTAAGCTTAGAGGGGAGATGTGACTTGCTGAATGTGATACAGTGAATGCCTGATGAAGTTGGGGCATGAATTTATGTATTCTGATTCCAAATCCTGGATACCAGGAGGTTCTTAGGATGTGATAAATAGTCATAAGCACTTTTAACTTCCTTGAATCAAATGGAACACACATAAATCCAAAACTAAATAGAACTAGTTATCAATCTATTGAAGTGCAGCAAGGGAGATTTAGATAAGCTTGAGGCATGATTTCTAGTCCAGTAAAGATATAAATACCTTACTCAAGGAGAGGTAGAATTGCTTTATCTTCCAAAATATGAATAAGGCAGATGTTCCTCCACCCTGATGAGAGTACCTGTGGCCCTTTTAAAGGCTATGAAGGTGGTCTGATGACGAACTTGGAAATCCAGTTGTGCATCCTAAATATGTTACATAAAAAGAAAATTAAATCATATCCTCTTCGTTTTTAAAAAATTCTTTGATATTGATACTTTGATACCTTGGGGCTTCCCTGGTAGCTCAGGTGGTAAAGAACCCACCTGCAGTGCAGGAGACCCCGGTTCAATCCCTGGGTTGGGAAGATCCCCCGGAGAAGGGAATGGCTACCCTCTTCAGTATTCTGACCTGGAGAATTCCATGGACTGTACAGTCCATAGGGTCCTAAAGAGTTGGATACGGCTGAGGGACTTTCACTTTCACAGACAGCCTTACACAAAAATGGACAAAGGTTTTTTTTTTTCCCATGATTTTCTACTTGAGATGGAATTTGAAGTTTTCCATACAACTTTCTACTTTCATTTAATTCCTTGTGTTTTTTTTTTTAATTATTTTTTTCCTTTTTTAATTTTGAGAATCCAAAAATCCCTATAAAAACTTTTCCTGTAGCAAACCTGTAATGCTTGGTGTCAATCGCATACAGAAACACAGGTATGTGTGTTCACACCCCTGCCATATCCAAAAGAACATGCCTTCAGATCAATGACCACTGCTTCTACAAGAGAAGACAGCTTCCTTGAGAATTTCTGTATTAGGTCTTCTGGGATAATAGCTGACAAATTAAAATCAAAGAAGCCTGGCGTGCTGCAGTCCGTGAGATTGCAAAGATTCGGGCACGACTTATTGACTGAACAACCTCAAAGTGCATTTAAAAAATATAGCTTGTTTGTTAAGGTGTATAAATATATATATTTTATGTTGTAAGATTTTCTAGTTTTTCTTTTTTTTTTTTTTTTTACTTTCACATATGCCTTTAACTCACAGTTAATACCTAAGTAGTAATTGTTTATCCACGGTTTTTAAAACATTAAAATGGATATGTAGCAGCATCTTTTATGTGTTATAATGCAGGGGTCCCCAACCTCTGGGATGTAATGCCTGATAATGTAAAGTGCACAATCAATATAATGCACTTGAATTATCTTGAAATCGTCCCCCTACTTGGTTCATGTAAAAATTGTCTTTCATAAAGATGGTCCCTGGTGCCAAAAAAGTTGAAGACCACTGCAATAATGGGCTTAGTCAAATCTTTATAATTTAATAGGCAAATACTTTTCAATTCTTGAATGTTTTTAACAATATTTTGCTTTCAATTTTCCTTAAAGTTTGAAAATGGAATTTGGCAGAAAATATACCTGCTTTTAAGGCTTTTGATACATCTTTCCAAGCTGTTCACCATGAAGAACCAATTTAAAACCTAAGGTGATATATATGAAAAGGTGTATTTTACCCCAGCCTCATAAGCAATTAATAATGCATGTTAATTCCTCATCTTACATGCAATATAAAATTTGATTATCACATTAACTTTTGTTTGTTGCTAATCTGCCTATACTCTTTAGGCTCAATTTTCTAATGCCGTGTTCTGTTAGTAAATATTGGGAGATAGTTATAAATTGAATATTAATATTCAGGCTCTATATGATAAATCATGTATTTGTGGCCTACCTCCTTTACGTTGGAAAACTTCGAGCTCTGCGGTCAGATTTACTGCTTTCTCTTACCTTCTGTCTTTACGCATGTGCTCCGGAGCGCTCCTTACGCCAACAACACGTGTTCACCTTTGCTTCATTTCAGTCGTTCTGTGGTTTAATTCATCTGGATTTTATTAGGGTGCATGTTGTGAGGTAGGGGTTTAGCTTTATTTTCCTTTTCCTTTTCCACATGGCTAGCCGACTGGTCCAATACCATCTGTTAACCAACGAACGTATGCTTCTTTTCCCGATGTAAAATGCTATCTTCATCACACTCCCTTCAAGCACACGTGGAATATAGATCCGCCGGGCTTGTGGGCTCCTTTTACGTGCCATTTATCCTTTTGTGTCTTCCTGCTAACACGCCTGACATCTTTACCACAAGGCAGGCTGGAAGACGTATGACACAGGAAGTTTCCCAGGAGGGGGACTGTGGGCAACGTGGGGGGAAATGGAAAATTGATGATGGGAAGCACCGTAGGGGGTTTCCTCTGGAAAGTGATAAGTGCAAATCTCTGAGAAGCCCAAAGCTCTCCTTTCCCTTGACACAGACTGCAACAGAAAAAAAAAAAAAAATCCGCAGGAGGAAAGACATATTTGGAAGAGAAGAGAAAAATGAGAAGAACAAGAGATAGCGTTTATAGATTTTGCTCTCTCTTCCCTTCCTATCGTCTCCCTTGGTGAGGAAAGATTGCAGTGTCATTTTGGGCTTCAGAGTTAACTTGCCAATGGCTCAGTGGTAAGGAATCTGCCTGCAGTGTAGGAGACTCAGGAGACCTGGGTTCGATCCCTGGGTCAGGAAGATGTGCCGAAGTAGGAAACGGCAACCTACTCCAATATTGTTGCCTGGAAAATTCCCCAGACAGAGAAACCTGGGAGGCTACAGCCCATGGGGTTGCAATGCAAAGAGTCAGAACAACTGAGTAACAAACGCTTACTTAAGAGACCACCAGGCTGCCTAGGGAGGCACAGCAGAGCTCCTCAGGAGCCGTCTCCCAGATTTGCAGCAGAATGCTCTCCAAAACCAGGAGCAACTTGCAGTAAACAGGAAAATCCTTCATTTCTTCAGTCATCCTTCAGTTGTCAGGAAGAACGTCCCCAATCCTTGATTACAGCTGCAGAAACCACTCTGTGATTTTGTATGAATGTATTATGCACAATGGGCTTCCCAGGAGTTCAGTGGCAAAAAATCTACCTGCAAGGCAGACACTGGAGGAGACACAGGTTCTATCCTTGGGTGGGGAAGGTACCCTGGAGGAGGGCATGGCAACCCACTCCAGTATTCTTGCCTGGAGAATCCCATGGATGGAGAAACCTGGTGGACTATCGTCCATAGGGTTGCAAAGAGTCGGACACGACTGAATCTGTTTAGCATGCATTATACACAAATATGCGTTTCCTTTTTATTAATTGTTATTGGCATACACTTGCTTTACAATACTGTGTTAGTTTCTGCTCTACAGCAGAGTGAATCAGCTTGTCTATCCCTTCACATATGTTCTTTTTTTTCTGTGAACATTTAAGTTCTTGGCAAATTTCAATTATAGAATATAGTGTTATTAACTATAGTCACCATCATCATTCAGTCAGACCTTCCTCATCTTAGAGCTGACTGAGAGCTTATTCCCTTTGACCAATTTTTCTCTCTTTTCCCAACACCTAGGCAACTGCTTTTCCACTTTTCTCTTCCTGTAAGTTCAACGTTTTTTAAAGATTCCACATATAAGTGACACCATCCAGTATTTATTTTTCTCTGTCTGACTTATTTCACTCAGCATAATGCCTTCCAGTCTCATTCATGTTGTTGCAAATGACAGGATATCCTTCTTTTAAAAGATTGAATAACATTCCATTGAATATAGCCCATTCCGTACACACAATGAACTATATACAATGGAATATATGTATGCGTTTTCTTGACCCATTCATTCCCTGACAGACCCATGGTGGTTTAGATTGCAGTGTCATTTTGGGCTTCAGAGTTAACTTGCCAGTGGCTCAGTGGTAAGGAATCTGCCTGCAGTGTAGGAGACTCAGGAGACCTGGGTTCGATCCCTGGGTCAGGAAGATGTGCCGAAGTAGGAAACGGCAACCTACTCCAATATTGTTGCCTGGAAAATTCCCCAGACAGAGAAACCTGGGAGGCTACAGCCCATGGGGTTGCAATGCAAAGAGTCAGAACAACTGAGTAACAAACGCTTACTTAAGAGACCACCAGGCTGCCTAGGGAGGCACAGCAGAGCTCCTCAGGAGCCGTCTCCCAGATTTGCAGCAGAATGCTCTCCAAAACCAGGAGCAACTTGCAGTAAACAGGAAAATCCTTCATTTCTTCAGTCATCCTTCAGTTGTCAGGAAGAACGTCCCCAATTCTTGATTACAGCTGCAGAAACCACTCTGTGATTTTGTATGAATGTATTATGCACAATGGGCTTCCCAGGAGTTCAGTGGCAAAAAATCTACCTGCAAGGCAGACACTGGAGGAGACACAGGTTCTATCCTTGGGTGGGGAAGGTACCCTGGAGGAGGGCATGGCAACCCACTCCAGTATTCTTGCCTGGAGAATCCCATGGATGGAGAAACCTGGTGGACTATCGTCCATAGGGTTGCAAAGAGTCGGACACGACTGAATCTGTTTAGCATGCATTATACACAAATATGCGTTTCCTTTTTATTAATTGTTATTGGCATACACTTGCTTTACAATACTGTGTTAGTTTCTGCTCTACAGCAGAGTGAATCAGCTTGTCTATCCCTTCACATATGTTCTTTTTTTTCTGTGAACATTTAAGTTCTTGGCAAATTTCAATTATAGAATATAGTGTTATTAACTATAGTCACCATCATCATTCAGTCAGACCTTCCTCATCTTAGAGCTGACTGAGAGCTTATTCCCTTTGACCAATTTTTCTCTCTTTTCCCAACACCTAGGCAACTGCTTTTCCACTTTTCTCTTCCTGTAAGTTCAACTTTTTTTAAAGATTCCACATATAAGTGACACCATCCAGTATTTATTTTTCTCTGTCTGACTTATTTCACTCAGCATAATGCCTTCCAGTCTCATTCATGTTGTTGCAAATGACAGGATATCCTTCTTTTAAAAGATTGAATAACATTCCATTGAATATAGCCCATTCCGTACACACAATGAACTATATACAATGGAATATATGTATGCGTTTTCTTGACCCATTCATTCCCTGACAGACCCATGGTGGTTTCTGTGTGCTGGCTATTGTGAATAGTGCTGCTGCAAACAACAGGACATGTTTTCAGATATCCTTTCCAGATAATGATTTCACTTTTCTTTGGATATATACCCAGGAGTGGGATTGATGGAACATGAGGTAGTTCTGTTTTAATTTCTTGAGGAGCTTCCATAGTGATTTCCTTAGTGGCCACACCAGTTTACATTCCCACCAACAGTGCACAAGGGTTTCCTATTTGCCGCACTCTGGCCAGCATTCGTTTTCTCCTCTTTTTGAGAACAGACATACTAGCAGATGTGAACTCATAACTCATTGTGGTTTTGATTTGCATTTCCCTGATGATTAATGATACTGAGCACCTTTTTATATACCTGCTGGGAATTTGTGCGTCTTCTTTGGAATAAATGTCTGCTCAGATTCTTTGCCCATATTTTGAGTTATTTGTGTCTTTGCTGTTTATTTGTATGAATTCCTTATATACTTCAGATGTTAACCCCTCATCAGATACGAATATACTTAATCAAGCTATTATAAAATGTAATTCCATTTAATATAGTTTTAAAGTTCACCTAATATGTGTTGAGATTTCTAGCATATTAAAAATCTGCTGGGTCAGTGGCAAAGAATCCACTTGCCAATGCAGGGAACATGGGTTTGATCCCCAGCTCCGGAAGATCCCTTGGAAAAGGGAATGGCAACCCACTCCAATATTCTTGCCTGGAAAATCCCATGGACAGAGGAGACTGGTTCACTATAGTCCATGGGGTTGCATAAAGTTAGACATGACTTAGGGTCTAAACAACAACAATAATTATTACAAAATAGATAAATGATTTCATATGATGGAATCATCGATATGATAAAAAAATAAACAGCTTGCTGGCAAGTGTTTCATTTATCTTAAGATATTAGGAATGTTTTTCTCACATTTTGTGGCATTCCTTTGATCAATTTTGTTGGAACAAATCTGCTGGAATAAAAACTTTGTTCTTATGTATGGATTTGACTGATTAAGTCTTGTAAAGGGGTGTATATGTTAGGGGAAGCACACTGACTGAACCCACCCACCCTGGCCAGGCCCTTTAGTAACCATTCGCATGAGCTGTTTTATGACAGGAGATCCTGGCAAGGAATACGGAACGAATAAGCCACCACCAACCGGAAGAGTACAGGAAAGGTCTAAAGGAGACACCGCGTGTCAGTCAACTTCCCAGAATCCTTCTCTCTGGCATCCATCTTGGCTGAGTGATGTGTGTGCCACCAGGAAAGACTCTGAATTAGAATGATGGGCCAAAGACAACCCGGAAACTAATCCTATCACCCTAAAACCTGGGACTGCGAACCACGTGGCAGAGCAGTTCTCCTGGGTTCCCTTACCCTACTGCTCCCCCCGGGTGCCCTTTCCCAATAAAATCTCTTGCCTTGTCAGCACATGTGTCTCCTCGGACAATTCATTTCTGAGTGTTAGACAAAAGCTCAGCTTTGGGCCCTGGAAGGTCTTCTGCTGGGGGGGAGGGGGTCCTACACGTAACGATGAAACAGATCATTGGAACAGAATAGACTGTGCAGATAGACACCTACACTGTTCATGGACAACTAATTTTCAAGAAGGGCTTCCCTGGGGGCTCAGTGGTGAAGAATATGGCCTGCCAATGGAGGAGATATAGGTTCAATCCCTGGATGCGAATGATCCCCTGGAGAAGGAAAAGGCAACCCACTCCAGTATTCTTGCCTGGGAGATTCCATGGACAGAAGAACCTAGTCTGTTACAGTCCATGGGATCACAAAAAGTCAGACACAAGTTAGTCACTAAACAATAACAATTTTCAACAAAGGCAAAAAAGCAATTGAATGGAGAAAAGATAGTCTTTTAAATAAATGTCTTGAATAATTATGAATCTGTTAGCCAAAAAAAAAAAAAAAAAAATCTAGCACGGTATAGGCAAGCTAACTGAAAATGGATTATAATCCTAAATGTAAAACTTAAAACTATAAATCTTCTAGAAGAAAATTTGTGATAAAAGCCTTTGTCAACTTGGGTTATAGGCAATCATTTCTAAAATAAACGTGCCAAGTACAAGGCAAAGAAGAACAGTGAAGAACTGATCACCGTCAAAATTAAAAATACCTGACTCCTGAAGACAGTGTGAAAAGGACATAGGGGACCATCAGAGGCTAGGAAGACATGGTTATTGATCACATAACTGGAAAATGGCTTATATCCATAATATGTAAAGAAGAACTATCAACGCTCAAGACTAGGAAAGCAAATAACCCAATAAAAAATGGGCAAAAGATTTGAAGAGAGATTCATTACCAAAGAAGATACATGAACGGCAAAGAACCCTATGAAAAGAGGCTAACCATCATTAGTCACAAGTATCCAAATTAAAACCATTGTAGGGTTTCACGACACTTTTTTTAGGGTGACTGAATTTTTTTTAATGACTGTACCAAATGTTGGCAGAGGTATCAAAGCCCTGGAACTTTTAAATCCTGGTAGTGGAAATAAAGAATCATATAAAGACTTTGGAAAAGAGGTTAGTAGTTTCTTAATGGTTTAAACTACCATATGATTTAGTCATTTCATCTCTCAATAGTTTTCTGAGAGAAATGAAATAAATACATATAAGTCTTACAAAGACTTATATTTCCTATGTATAAAATTCTTCACACAATTTCATTTGAAATAGCCCCAAATTAGAAACAACCCAAATCATCACACTGAATGAGTAAATTATCAAACTATTGTAACTGCTCAGTAATAAAAAATAATAAGCTGGTGATAAATGCTACAAAGTGGGTAGATCTCAAAATACTTATTCTGAATGAAGAAAGTCAGACCTCTATTCCCCCACCCAAAATCCACCGAAAAAAGAATGGAGGAGAGAGGATCCAGAGACAGACAGTAGGAGGGAAAAACTACAAAAAATCATGAGAATCTTTTTGGGGTGATAGATATGTTCATTATCTTAATTATGGTGGGATTTCAGGAATCCTTACATATAGACACATACAGACATACATACCTGTATCAAAGTACATATTTTAAACATGCACAGTTTATTATATCTCAATCTGTTAAACAAAGGTTAAAAACTAAGTATTGGGGAAGAAAAAGAAGTTACCATCTATTTGTAGGACATAGGTTAAGTTAACCTTAAAAATGCATTCCGATATATATTAAGTACAGACAAATATGGTTTGATTCCACGTATATGTGGTAGCTAGCCTAGTTAAATTCATAGAGTCAGAAAATACGTTAGCAGATACCTGGGGCTGGGACGTGAGGCATGGGGAAGGACTATGGGGAAGTTAGTGTTAAATGGGGAGAAGGCAATGGCACCCCACTCCAGTACTCTTGCCTGGCAAATCCCATGGACAGAGGGGCCTGGTGGGCTGCAGTCCATGGGGTCGCTAGAAGTCAGACACAACTGAGCGACTTCACTTTCACTTTTCACTTTCATGCATTGGAGAAGGAAATGGCACCCCACTCCAGTGTTCTTGCCTGGAGAATCCCAGGGACGGGGGAGCCTGGTGGGCTGCCATCTCTGGGGTCGCACAGAGTTGGACACGACTGAAGTGAGTTAGCAGCAGCAGCAGCAGTGTTAAATGGGGACGGAGTTTCAGTTTAGGAAGGTGAAAAATTCAGGAGATGGATGATAGGGTTGTACAACAATACGAATATACTTAGTGCTCTGAACTGTACAGATAAAGATGGTTAAAATAGTATGTCTTATATTATGCAACTTTTATCACAGTCAAAAAAATTTTTAAACTAAGTCTGAGATTTCTGCCTGCACAACTTTCTTCTTAACCTCCAGCGCATCAACACAGTGTCCTCAGTCAGAGCCTGTTTCTTCATCCTCTGCGTGCTCATTACATGTTGTGCACACCAGAACACGTCCAATCGCCTTGCAATTATTTGCTCACATCTGTCTCTGCCCATTAGGGTAAAACTCCTTAAATTCACAGGCAAAATGTTGTGCCTGTCATATAGATGTTCAGCGGATGGTGAATGAATGAATAATCGGTGACCCTGGCATTGAAAACGAATGTTGTTCCAGAACAGATAAACAAAAAAAGCCAAGATGGGCTAGCATTCCCTCCATCGTGGTCGTGAAGTCTGAGTCTAAATGATGTTTGACTTTGCTAACTGATGAGTAAAGAACAGGGCAAGTACTCTCACAAATATTTAAATTCCAAGTGCAAATACCAGTGGGCCAGAAGAACTCCCTAGGCCAGCACAAGGGAGCTTAACTAATGTAGCAGGAGGTAATTAGGAAAGTAAACACTTTGGCAAAGTCTAGAGAAATATTCCAGAAAGATGAGCTGCTAAGGTCAAGCGTAGGAAACATTGGCTTGTATATTTTAGCCAATGTGAGTAAAATTTAAAATGTCCCTTCTAGGTAAACATTCCTATGCTGAGCAAATACCCTGAACCATCCAAACAAATAGTAAACCATCCTTTACTATTGTGAGAAAGATCATTTGAATCAAAATCATATACATTTATATTCTATGTAAATGAATTCAAACTAGTTATCGTGGTCTATGTGAAAAAGCACACAGGATTCTAATCTTTATTTAATTATCCAAATTAATTTCATATTAACCTAACAACTTTATATTTTTTATTTGTTTATATCTTGTGTGTGTGTGTGTGTGTTTAATTTAATTGCAGTATATTGCTTTTGGAGGAGATTTTGTAAGACACTGTGGGCAAGATGGGCTCACTTAGATTCCATCCCCAAGATCAGAGTTTGAGGCAAAGGTGTTTATTTGGAAGGGGATTATAGGAAATACCAGTATGGAATGGGAAAGGGTATAAATTTAGAGAACACTGGGAACTGGTTACGGCTCAGGGCAATGGGAATTACATTTTTGTTGGGATTTCTGGGGGATGTTAATGAGTGTGCTAAGATGCTTCAATCATGCCCAACTCTTTGCTGCTCTATGGACGGTAGCCTGCCTGGCTTCTCTGCCCATGGGCTTCTCCAGGCAAGAATACTGGAGTGGGTTGCCATTCCCTTCTCCAGGGATCTTCCCGACCCAGGAACTGAACGCAGTCTCTTAGGTCTCTTGCATTGGCGAGTGCCAATTAGTGCCACTGGGGAAGCCCCTCTGGGGGATAACGTGACATACTTCAGACCTGTCTCACCTAAGAGTTCAGAAAGCTGGGATATAACCCACTGCCTCCTCTGTCATTGGCTGAGAGCGCTCCAAGGCGCTTCAGCTCTTCTGCGCTCCGTTTAGCCATCACCAACCTTACAGCCAGGGTAACACCCAGGAGAAGAGCTGCAGGTGCTGGCAACGAGCAGCGGTCTCAGGTCCCGCCACGGAGTGCTGAGAGGTGGGGGGGTGAGGTAATAAAGGAAGGGGACCCTGCTAACATCTTGATTTTTCTGTTGATGGATTCTGAGCACAGGGTAGTGTCTTAGTCCACTCAGTTTGCTGTAACAAAGTACCACAAACTGTTTGATGCAGGAGCAACAGAAATTGATGTCTCATAGTCCTGCAGGCTGACGCTTGAGATCAGAGTCTGGTGACGGCCCTCTTCTGCCCCAGACTTCTCTTTGCACCCTCATGTGTTGAGAGGAGCAAGCAGCTCTCTGGGCTCTTGTTTATAAGAGCACTAATCCCACTTTTATGGGCCCCACCCTCATGACTTAAGCTCCTCCCAAAAAGCCCCTTCTATTGCCATGGAACTGGGATTTAGGACTTCAGAGTATGAATTTAGGAGAAACACAAACATTCAAAGCACAGCAGATAGCATTAACTGACTTGCATTTTTGCAGCCTCTCTGGTTACTGATGTTGGGAACTCTGGGTGGGCAGGACACGGTCCTGAGAGCAGAAACAGGGAGCTAGTTCGGGGACTAGTTCAATCATTTGCCAGTGAAGTGTGGGCTTGAATTAATGCAGTGATTGATGGTGAGAAGTGGGAAGATGGAAATGTCATGAAAAGACGCTAATAGGAGTTGTTTATGAAATAATTTGCGGAATGAAGGATAAAGAGAACCACCAGAGACGTCTCCAAAGAATTTTAACTCTGGGGAATGGAAGAACCGAGTTGTCATTCAGTGAGATGGGAAAGACTGCAGGATGAGATTTTTTTATTTAAGGAAAAAAAGGTGTGAAAACAAGAATCTCAAGTCTTGAAATATCTCTAAAAAGTAGATATTGTTATTCCCACTTTGTAGATGAGAAAGATGTTCTCAGAAACAGTGAGAGTTAACTGAGTTCTCTTAATTCTCTCAATGCTGTCAGAGGACAACTGTGTCCATTTACAGGGTGATGAAGAGTAGAGTTGAATATACACATGAAGTGCCTCGTACACAATAGTAGATGCCCAGTGAATAATGGCAACTTCACTCTTAGCACTTTTGCAATATTTTATACTTGAATTTATATTTAGAACTTATGTTCACTGTTGTTCACAATTCTTAATATTCAGTAAGTTTCTCAAAGCAAAGTATCATTCAACAAAATGAAATGGACATCTAGCAAGAAGGCTACAGGATAATTTAGAGTAATCAGGGTTATATCAACAATGCAAATAAAATTTTCAATAAATGTGTATTCTTTGTAGTAAATTTATTTTAGTAAGCCATTACGCTGTTCCATTAGGGCTTCCCTGGTGGCTCAGAGGTTAAAGCGTCTGCCTCCAATGCGGGAGACCCGGGTTCGATCCCTGGGTCGGGAAGATCCCCTGGAAAAGGAAATGGCAATCCACTCCAGTATTCTTGCCTGGAGAATCCCATGGATGGAGAAGCCTAGTAGGTTACAGTCCACGGGGTCGCAGAGTCGGACACGACTGAGTGACTTCACCTCACCTTAAGGCAGAATATGCATTGATTCCATTATAATCATGGAGCCATAAGTAATTTTTGTCACTTTTCAAGGAAATTGAAACTACTCAGGGCTGTCATTAGTAGCCTCAATGTCTTAATAGTTCTCAGTATATTCATCCCTAAATTATTCAGGGCCAGATTAGGCTATATTCTTGATACCTGGGCTACTCTGTTCTCCACTGTATTCTTTTGGTTTGGTAAGCACTATCTCAAGTTTAACACTTAACCCCTTAATAGCTGAGGGAAGAGAAGATTACACTGGAGCATCTGGATAAATGTAAGCATTTCATTAATGTGCATATAGACGATAGGTGGATCCTTACGAAAGCCCTAAGATTTTTAAAGGTTACTGTGAAGATTATAAAAACTAAAGGCAGTTATATTTTTAAATTACGATTTGAAACATAAACCAGTGTCTTTGAGCATCAGATGAACTATGAAGTATGCCATATCTCAAACACAAGGATAAGCATATTATATAAATCATGAAAAATGAAGAATGCTTTCTAGAAATCATGCATATCCTTAAAAGTCCAATATTCAATAGTAAAAACATTAAAATATTGATATGCTCAAGGAATTTAGAACTGCTTCTATTAATATAGATATTAATATTAAGCAGATAATCACAGGGCTATACCCCTGGAGCAAAAAGTTGTCATAGCTGCCATATGTGTTACTGACCGTATACAGCACAAAGCAAGAGCTTTATAAAAAAGGAGTTCAGTTTCCTTGCCTTATGATATCCCTTTTTATCTGTTCTGCTTGTCCCACCTGAAATATGTCTGAATACAATGACAGAAGTTGCACATTAACAGAAAACTTAACTATATGCTTTCTTTCCTCTTCACACCAGAGCAAGAAAACTAAAAATAGTGGTCACATGCTTTTGAACTGTGTTGTTGGAGAAGACTCTTGAGAGTCCCTTGGACTGCAAGGAGATCCAACCAGTCCATTTTGAGGGAGATCAGCCCTGGGATTTCTTTGGAAAGAATGATGCTGAAGCTGAAACTCCAGTACTTTGGCCACCTCATGTGAAGAGTTGACTCATTGGAAAAGACCCTGACGCTGGGAGGGATTGGGGACAGGAGGAGAAGGGGACAGCTGAGGATGAGATGGCTGGATGGCATCACGGACTCGATGGATGTGAGTCTGAGTGAACTCTGAGAGATGGTAATGAACAGGGAGGCCTGGCGTGCTGCGATTCATGGGGTCACATAGAGTTGGACACGACTGAGCGACTGAACTGAACTGACTTTATGAGAATACCTCTTTTAAATAAATGTGATCCCATCTTCTCTACAAGTAGTACTATTTTTCATCATCAAAATCTGGGGAAAAGTAAGCTGAAAGCAACACCTAGCCTAAGTACTTGGAGAAGGAAATGGCAACCCACTCCAGTGTTCTTGCCTGGAGAATCCCAGCGATGGCGGAGCCCAGTGGGCTGCCGTCTGTGGGGTCGCACAGAGTCGGACACGACTGAAGCGACTTAGCAGCAGCAGCAGCAGCAGCCTAAGTACTATGAACACACTTCCGTCCATTATACCTGCAAAATTTTAAACAAAGTAATCTATTTTGCATTTTCTATGAAGTACAAGAAAAAAGATATTAATGAATTACACTTTACTGTGCTAATATTCTTGATGGTTTATGTTACGGGATAATTGGATATTAATGTGACTTTTAACAATAAAATGCATATCTTTTTACCTATTTGTTCACAAGGTAGCATCAGGCATTGATTGAGACAAAAATCCTTTATTATTCATAAGACCTGCTATTTAGGAACTTAGTTTGTGAGACTTTTAGAATACTACCGAAAGTTTCAGTAACAAGACGGGAAATCCTGGTAAAAATGCATCACTGTTGGCCTGTGTGTGTGTGTGTGTGTGTGTGTGTGTATGAGAGAGAGAGGGTGTAAGATGATGAAAGATACACAGCAAATTCAATAAATAGGCTGTTTATTTTAAATACACCACTTATTACCGTAGAGTAAATTAAGCAACATTGAAATAACCAAACTGTTCTAACATCCTGCTTATCTTAACATATTGTCTCAATATCACTTTCAAATAAAGATGTTTGAAATAGTGTTTGCAATCTACATTTTTGATCTGCCTAAATAGCTGCTGGCTTCAGCAGAACATTAATGCAAATCTAATGTACCTACTGGTATGATTAGCTGAATCAAATGATGGCATTTAAGTAACACCTAAATAATCTTAATTAGGATCTTCAACTCATCTTAGCACTTAGAACTCTACAGATGGATAGTCTTAATTATCAGCCTTTTGATTAGGATAACAGCCCTAATCAAGACGATGTGGGACTGATAGACAGGGTATCAGTAAATTAATGACTGCTGTTAAGTGGGAGCATAAGCAAAAAAAAAAAAAAAAAAATAGAGCCACTTTCTGTGAGAGACAGGATGATGTGTATGCAAAGGAAATAATATTGTCAGGGATAAATCAGAGTGGAAAATTGTGGATTGGTATTACTGTTATTTTATCCAAATATATTCAAGCCCTCATACTCAACAGGACCATATAAATTTTGTGTTTACATACAATTGAGTGAATGCAGGTAATTTGACAAAAGTTTCTAAATATGAATTGGTAACTTGGTAAAACTTAATAGATTTGTCATGTGTGAATCAAAACTAACTATTGGACATGCATTTGTTTTGAAGGAAATCATGACATGGTAATGGGAGAAACAGGGAAACATAAAATATTTTGTTTACTTGTTTCTTCTCTGAAGTTTAACTTGCCAAATTTTAATTTGCCAAATTACCAACAGCCTGAGTAAATGAACGTAAGTAAATAAGTAAGTAAAGTCGCTCAGTCGTGTCCGACTCTTTGCGACCCCATGGACTGTAAAGCAATATGGACAACTGTTTCCTCGTAGTAGGACATGGCATTCTTGGTTCCAAAGTGTTCTGTATATTTAATAAAGGAAGAAGCCAAGCAAGCATTGTATTTACATTCTTTTTATTGGACTGTTAATTGATGTAAAATTGATGAAAAGAGGTCCTTCATGTAATTTCATTTTGCATTTTACCATGGCTACTCTTTAAAATGAAGAGTGCTCGGACATTTTACCTTTTGACCAGAAACTTCCCTCAAGGCTTTGTCTCTAGTCATTGGTATCTGGGTTCCAATCCAGACTTCTCCTCATCACCTCCACTTTCTTTTTCAGATCTTGCCAGACTTCCCTGGTGACTTAGATGGTAAAGAATTTGCTTGCAAGGCAGGAAACTCAGGTTCGATCCCTGGATCAGGAAAATCCCTTGGAGAAGGGAATGGCAACCCACTCCAGTATTCTTGCCTGGAGAATTCCATGGACAGAAGAGCCAGGTGGGCTACAGTCCATGGGGTCACAAAGAGTCGGACATGACTGGGCGAATAACACTAGGCACTGTCCTCCTCTGAGTTTTTTCTGTAAGTTATCTCCTCTCCTCCTCTGTTTAGTATGAATCCTGTTCAGAGACTAGTGAATCTTCGGGGACACCCTTGCCTCTCACTGAATAAATATTTTACTTTCAGAATTGGATATTTGCAACTGGGAAAGTAGTGGTAAATGTAACACCTGGAATTAGATACACCATCCATTCTCTGATCAAACCCATGAGACTCTGGTTTCTGGGTGAGTTAGTGAAGACAGCATGAACTTATTCTTGCCTGAGAGAAGGATAAAAGCAACACATTTATCAGTTTGGGATGAGATACACTGAAAATCCACTACATCAATGGGACAATTAGGAATTCACTACATGTTTGCAAACTGTGTCAAATGATGTGTGTTTAGTGTTTTATGCTTAAATGCTTTATCCTTAGAATAATAATAACAGTAAAAATAATGATAATGATGATGATATAGACAATGATTATGTGTAACTGCCCCTCTTTCATTCTAACACTCACAGTGAAGATTTCATGGAAAGCTACAGGCACCTCCCCTGGAAATTAAAGACATGCCCTGGAAAGATCTCCTTAAACTCATGTTATTGCATATTCCAGAGTCTCCTACTTCTTGGACCACTGTGTCTTCCATTTCATCAACTGGCTTCTCTTCATAGACTTAGCCCTTAAATGTTTTTCAAACATCTGCCCTACATCATATTCCTGCCATAACACTCTGCATTAATAATCTCATCCATTCCCGATCAAGAAATCCCAGGGCTGATCTCCTTCAGAATGGACTGGTTGGATCTCCTTGCAGTCCAAAGGACTCTCAGGAGTCTTCTCAAACACCACAGTTCAAAAGCATCAATTCTTTGGCACTCAGCCTTCTTCACAGTCCAACTCTCACATCCATACATGACTACTGTAAAAACCATAGCCTTGACTGGACGGACCTTAGTTGGCAAAGTAATGTCTCTGCTTTTGAATATGCTATCTAGGTTGGTCATAACTTTTCTTCCAAGGAGTAAGCGTCTTTTAATTTCATGGCTTTTTAATTTCAAATCACCATCTGCAGTGATTTGGGAGCCCAAAATAATAAAGTAAGCCACGTTTCCACTGTTTTCCATGTATCTGCCATAAACTGATGGGACCGGATGCCTTGATCTTAGTTTTCTGAATGTTGAGCTTTAAGCCAACTTTTTCACTCTCCACTTTCACTTTCATCAAGAAGCTTTTTAGTTCCTCTTCACTTTCTGCCATAAGGGTGGTGTCATCTGCATATCTGAGGTGATTGATATTTCTCCCAGCAATCTTGATTCCAGCTTGTGCTTCCTCCAGCCCAGTGTTTCTCATGATGTACTCTGCATAGAAGTTAAATAAGCAAGGTGACAATGAACAGCCTTGACGTACGCCTTTTACCATTTGGAACCAGTCTGTTGTTCCATGTCCAGTTCTAACTGTGAGTGAGGCTCAGAGGTTAGCATATTTCAACCTTTGAATATCCAAAGAGGTCATGTCCATAGGTCTTAGTGCCCACAAGCCAAACATCCCCAATTAACTCTATCGTGTGCACTAGATGATCCATTTGTTCTGCTGTGCCCAGAACTTGGCCCAAGCCTGGCACACAGCACACATACGGGGAGGAGGAATGCTTCAGCCATGTAAGGACAGTAATAAGATGGAAAGGCCATTGGCCAGACAATTGTTATTGAGCCTCCCATGTGGCTCAGTGATAAAGAAACCACCTGCCAATGATGGAGATGTGGGTTTGATCCCTGGGTCAGGAAGATCCCCTGGAGAAGGAAATGGCAAACCACTCCAGTATTCTTGCCTGGGAAATCCCATGGACAGAGGAGGCTGGCAGGCTACAGTCCATGGTCTCAAAGAGTTGGACATGACTGAGTGACAAAGCACACAGGCAAGCACACCTGCCTTGTGCTGGGCACTGGGCTAAGACAGTGAACAAAAGCAGACTGTTTTATGAATTTATAAATCCTCCTCTACGGATAATTGGTAGCATAATATACATGTTCTCTACCTCGAAGAAGGAAATTGAAGAGAATACAAAGAAATGTATCCTGTGCTTACAGATTGAAAAAATTAATATTATTAAAATGTCCACACTATCCAAAGCAATTTGTCCAAACAGATTTAATGCAATTCCTATCAAAATACTCATGACATTTTCCACAGAACTAGAACAGGTAATTCTAAACTTTGTATTAAACTACAAAAGATCATGAGAGGGAGGTGGGTACTAGGTGATCAACATGCAGTGCAGTTTTTCTTTGGAGTGGGGTCAAGTCTGGAATTAGGGAAGGCTCTGAGGAAGGGATTTTTTAAATGAGATATGAAGTACCAATTAACTGGGTCGGCAGTGGGGTCCAAGTTTTCCTGCAGCTTCTGTGAAGGCTCTGAGATGGGAAGAAGCATGGTTCACTTCTGTTGTGGCTGGAGCACAGACAGTGGAGGAAAGAGTTGGGAAGGACACTGTCAGAGGTGGGGACCACACCTGGAATAGTCTGTAAGGCCATGGGTTAGGAGTTGGGTCTTTATCACTTCTATTGTGGAGGCGTTCCTGTGCTAGGCTAGACTGTTTGCTCTCACTACAATCCCTCAGTCTCCTGGTACAGGAGGCAAGTCAATTTGTAAAACTACTGACCCCCAGGTGATTCTTCTGTACTCTCAAATTTGAGAACCATGGATTAAATAAATGTGAGGT
>SJYT01054054.1:408248-421771 GCA_006410635.1 Cephalophus harveyi
ATGATCCAACGGAGTTGACAATTTGATATCTAGTTCGTCTGCCTTTTCTAAAGCCAGCTTGAACATCTGGAAGTTCACGGTTCATGTACTGTTGAAGCCTGGCTTGGAGAATTTTGAGCATTACTTTGCTAGCCTGTGAGGTGAGTGCAATTGTGCAGTAGTTTCAATATTCTTTGGCATTGCCTTTCTTTGGGATTGGAATGAAAACTGACCTTTTCCAGTCCTGTAGCCACTCCTGAGTTTCCAAATTTGCTGGTATATTGAGTGCAGCACTTTCACAGCATCATCTTTCAGGATTTGAAACCACACAACTGGAATTCCATTACCTCTACTAACTTTGTTCATAGTGATGCTTCCTAAGGCTCACTTGACTTCACATTAGAGGATGTCTGTCTCTAGGTAAGTGATGACACCATCATGGTTGTCTGGGTCCTGAAGATCTTTTCTGTACAGTTCTTCTGTGTATTCTTGCCACCTCCTCTTACTATTTTCTACTTCTTTCAGGTCCATACCATTTCTGTCATTTATTGTGCCCATCATTTTTGCATGAAATGTTCCCTTTGTATCTCTCATTTTCTTGAAGAGGTCTCAAGAGAGAGAGGGTTGTCCTGAGCCATTAGCAGTCTACACTCACTGCAGCAGGGATGGGTATAACCTCCCACCTCCTGGGCTGATTTCAGTCCTATATTCCAGAGCCAGATGGAGCTGTATTTCCTTTCATAAGCCATACCTTTATCCTCTCAGAAAGGAGGGACCACTTCCTGTGGGACCACAGACATTACTTGGGGTGGTTTTGGAATGGGGGTGGTCACCCTTGAGGAAGGGTCCTTTGTGGTTCCTGAGAACTAGGCTGGGACAGCTCAGGGTCTAGATTTCTGTAAAGGAAGAATTCCAGTGCAGCAGGAAAAGAAATAATGTTGGGGGACCTGGGGCTCCCAGCACACGACACACACTAGACAGTGCCTCTGCTTGGGGCCAGGGAAAGACCAGGACGCAGAGACAGGGCCTTGGGCTCTAGTCTGGGCCCACCTGTTAGCCCCCCCAGATGAGGCCTCCATCATGGAACTTGCCATGCGATCACCTCTATTGTTACTGGCTGTTATCAAATCTGCCATTTTTGTCAATTGGCTGTGCTTTCTTTTGATTGGTCGCTGTGATTTGGAGCAGTACACTTCTGGGATCTGTTGAAAATAGTCCCCTGGTTGCTTAGTGGTGCCACCATGGCCAATAGAGAGGCTCACATCTGATAATTATATTCTTGGCTGGATGGTCTTGAAGATCTCCTCCAGTTCAGGCCTACAGAGAACTCTCCATGAAATGTTCCCAGACTTGGCCCAAACACATAACACATTCTTTTTCCCTTTCTTTCAGCTCAGGAAGTTTTTTAGTTTTGCTTCTTCTTTCCTATTGAGGCCCATTGGCAAGTACAAAATACTTATGTAATGATAGTTATGTTTTTATTCTAATATACTACTGGTAGATCAATTTCTCACATAACCACTCGACTCCTTATGTAAATTATAAGCTCCTCAAGGGCAAGTTCTCTGGTTGCCCTGTGTTCCCTAGGAGGCTTCCTACCCAAATGGCCTTTAATATAAGTCTGTTGAAGAGGATGTAGACAGGCCTCTATAATTTGATTGTTTTCTCCAATCACTGTTAATTTTGAAGCACTTGGCACCCAGTTGGTTCTGGCCTGCAAACTCAATTTGTAACTTGGACAGTCATGATGGATGCTGCTGGTGCCCTGACAAGCTCCCCTTCACCAGGCAGGTACTCACCCTAACTTGTCCCCCCAGCACTGTGAGTGTTGGCTGCTCATGTGTCATAACCACTGTTCTTCAGGGAATTGTCCTCAGCTTAAAGGGAACCACACTGTCCAGGAGGTCCCACCAGGACTGTCTACCAAAGACTGACAGACTCTGGTTTAGGGGGTGAGTATACAAAAGGCCTGGAGAAGGCAATGGCACCCTACTTCAGTGTTCTTGCCTGGAGAATCCCAGGGACGGGGGAGCCTGATGGGCTGCCATCTATGGAGTCACACAGAGTCGGACACGATTGAAGTGACTTAGCAGCAGCAGCAGCATACAAAAGGCCTACCCCCTTGGCTCAAGGAGGGACTGGCTCTATGAAACAATCTGTGCTCCAGTGTGCTCCATGGGATCAGGTTGAAGCCAGACTCCAGCTGAGACCACAGCTTGCTGGGTCTTCCCCTCCCCTGTGTGCCTCCCTCACTCCTCTCCCCCTGAGAACACAGCCCAGTAAGGACTCCATCTCAGGGTTCTGCTTCTAGGGAGCATAATCCCAAACAATGATGTTTGCATTTTATTCTAGTTTGACTTAATTTAATCCATCAGGAAAAAAATGATCTATTCAGTCAACCTTCTATGTTGCTAGCGCTGGGCCAGGATCTTTGGAAGATTTAGTAAAAAAAGGTCTTATCAACCCATGTACAGATCTTTCAGCAGCATCTTATTTTAGATGACTTGTAGTGTAGTCTCTTTTCATTCTGGAGGTGATCCAGGAAGTTCAATATTTCTGCATTTTCCAACATGAACCTCCCAGGCAGCCTCCTCTGTGTAGATTTCACCCCCCAATTCTTGGGTCACCAAATTTCTTTCCCCCAATATGGTCACTTTTGTGCATTTTCTGAGTTGTAAATTAGGACTCATGGTAAAAATGGAGCAGAATATTTTGAATCTGGATTTTCCAGGCAAATCCAGGTTATGCTGTCATGATGAGCTCTGCTCCTCAGTGCAGACAAGCTATTGATGAATGGGCTCAGGTGGGGGTCCCCTAAAGAAGTGATGGGTGTCCAGTTCTGGGGCAGAAGTATGGGGCTGATTTCTTGGGGAGCTAGGTCCTTTGGGTCCCCCTATCTGCAGGAACTGAAACCAGATTGACTGGGTCAAAGTTACACATTGGAAGAGAAGTGGGTTTGGAGCATGGCATAGTGGCGAGGTCATGGGACCCTTAAGGAGGTTGTGTTAGCTATGTGAACAGGATCAACTACTTAACCTTCTTGAGCCCCGGTCCTTCTCTGTAAGAATGGGCATGATGACAGTACCTAACTCAGTGGGCCATTGGGAAGATGAAATGTGATAATGTATGCAAATTATTGTCCAGCAAATACCGAGAAAACGTTCCCATTGTTATAAGGCATACCCAGGCATGTTGAGCATCAGCCCTGCCACTTGGTAAGGACTACTCTGATGCCTCTCAGAGCTTTTGTTTTCCACTAATTTCTTATACTGGTCCTTGTGAGGTCTGTAAATGGGAATCACAGATCTTGGGGAGACCTCACATACTGTAAATCTGACCATCACTACCAGCCTTTCCAAGGGCAGGCATGGCTTAGATGGTGTAGGTAGGAATGAGTAGAGATGGGGAACACCTCCAACCCAATCGAGAAGCAGTCAGGTTGAGAAGCTGGAGAGGACCAGGAAGATTGGCACCTTGGGTAACCAATGGGGTCACACGGTCTGGTCAGATTCTAGTCCACCCCTCTCCCTAACTCTGGTAACTTGGACAACTCACAGATATTTTCTGAGCCTCCGTTTTCTACTGTAAGATAGGGTAATATGGACCCTGCAGATAAGAATCTGTGCTGCTGTAAATAAGACACCTGATGTTAGTAGATTCACGGTAGTGAGCCATTGCTGTATTTCTGGGTGAAACTCTCTGCTCTGGTTTTGTCCTCAGCCATACTCCTCCCTGTCCAGCCCCACATGCTGCTCACAAAGCCCTTGATCCTGAATGACAAGGCTATGAAGTTCCCTCTATGGTAGGCTGGAGGATGAGGATCCAGTTTACAGAGAATGGGGCTTGCTTTGTGTCTCTGAAGCCTGTTGAGCCCACATGGCCCGCCGCCTGGGGGTTGGCATTGCCGACAGTGATCGGATTCCCTGTGCATTCCTCCATAGCCAGCCCAGCAGGGGAAAAGCCCTGTGGAATGCAGGCAGACACTCAGCCCTGCTCTCTTGCCCTGAGGGCTGAGCAGCTGCGTTCCAATTAAGCATCCTGGTTCAGACGAGGCCACTGACCCTGAGTTCACCTACATAAATATACCTCTTCAGGAATGCTGTGGACTTCACACAGGCCTCACTGGTTTCTCTTGGAGCTGCTGAGTTTCAGAAGATTTCTCTGATCCCGCGGCGGTAGCATAGGGTGCTGGAGTACTAGCCGTGCCCTCTGAGCTGGAAGGGCATACAGTGTTTCTCCATCAGTTAAACTGTGGCTGGCCGTGGGGGAAGCTTCCTCACTGAGGAGTGGGTTATCTTCTGGAAAGCTGTCATGACTTAGTCCTTTCCAACTTGCTTCTTCACTCTCAATATCCAGAGGCCCCTTTCCCTGGTCTGAGTTCCCTTACACCAAGGGTCAGAAAATTATGGTCCATGGGCCAAATATGGCCCAGCACCTGTGTGTGTGTGTGTGTGTGTTTCATTAAGAATTAGTGCTTTATTTCTTTGTAAAATTATTTATTAAAAATATTTTGATCAATGTTTGCATTTTCTTATCATCATGTAATGCACAATACCAGGAAAGTATATCCTCAAGGCCTTGAATGGTTTTTATACTCCTTTCCAAAAATTTGGATCAGTTTCCACCATTCTATTCTTCGAGATTTCAAATGCCATGAAAAATCCCCATGAGTTTCTTTAATGCCACCACCTGGTTTTTTAAATAAAGTTTTATTAGAACGTGACTGTGCCAATTTGTGTACAAATTGTCTATGGCTGCTTTCCTACTATGCCAGCAGAGCAGAGTAGTTGTAACAGATACCGTATGGCTGTAAAACCTAAACATTGACAGTCTAGCTCTTTACAGAAAATATTTGCCTACCTCTTCCCTATAGCATCTGGGCAGACTAGTACCAGATCCTATGCTGGCACTGGTTGGAGATGGAATTGGTTCAGGGAGTGAATGAGTCAGAACTTCCCTTCTGACAAAAAGTCCCTTCTCCTGGGAAATATCATAAACATCTGAGAGAGGCATCCCCAAGGTTGTGTAACACAGGTTTTCCAAGGCATGTTCTATAGAACTTTAGTTCTATAACAGGCCCCCAGACAGAAGGTTTAGAGGTCAAAGATGTTTGAGAAACACAATCCTTAAATTAACATTTTCTTAAAGAGGTACAATGTATCAGTTGAGTTCAGTTCAGTCCTCAGTCCTGTCTGACTCTTGGCTACCTCATGGACTGTAGCATGCCAGGCCTCCCTGTCCATCAACAATTCCCGGAGTTTACTCAAATTCATCTCCATTGAGTCGGTGATGCCATCCAATCACCTCATCCTCTGTTGTACCCTTCTCCTTCCTTCAATCTTTCCCAGCATCAGGGTCTTTTCAAATGAGTCAGCTCTTTGCATTAGGTAGCTTCAGCTTCAACATCAGTCCTTCCAATGAATATTCAGGACTGATTTCCTTTAGAATGAACTGGTTGGATCTCCTTGCAGTCCAAGGGACTCTCAAGAGTCTTCTCCCACACCACAGTTCGAAAGCATCAATTCTTCAGTGCTCAGTTTTCTTTATAGTCCAACTCTCATATCCATACATGACTACTGGAAAAACCATAGCCTTGACTAGACAGACCTTTGTTGGCAAAGTAATGTCTCTGCTTTTTAATATGCTCCCTAGGTTGGTCATAACTTTTCTTCCAAGGAGTAAACGTCTTTTAATTTCATGGCTGCAGTCACCATCTGCAGTGATTTTGGAGCCCAAAAAAGTAAAGTCTGCCACTGTTTCCACTGTTGCTCCATCTATTTGCCCTGAAGTGATGGGACCAGATGCCATGATCTTCGTTTTCTGAATGTTGAGTTTTAAGCCAACTTTTTCATTCTCCTCTTTCACTTTCATCAAGAGGCTCTTTAGTTCTTCTTCACTTTCTGCCATAAGGGTGGTGTAATCTGCATATCTGAGGTTATTGATATTTCTCCCAGCAATCTTGATTCCAGCTTGTTCTTCATTCAGCCTAGCGTTTCTCATGATGTACTCTGCATATAAGTTAAATAAACAGCCTTGACGTATACTAGTATATTAAAGGCTATAAGGAGTCCTATGGGTGACAGTCCTATTTACTTTATTCTACCATGTATCTCTAATGGAAACTGGTCAGAGAATATATTTTATATGTGTACCCCAATTATAGCCATATAATCTAGAAACAGATTTGGGAAACAATGGTTGAAGAGAAAAAGTCAACTTCATGGATTTGGGAAATTATTTATTTGTTAATTCCAGCAGCCTCTCATCTCACTCTAGAAAAGGGTAGAAAGACCATTGGTGTAGCCTTTACCGATACTAAATCACTTTTGTGGGTGTTGCAGAATCTGGGGTGTCTGGAGTTTAGGGAGGGGCATAAGCATCAGCATTATGGATGGTGAGGTTAGATGGCAGAAAGAAATCATTTTGCATCAGAAATCATTTGGAGCCTTCTTGCTCCTCATCTCTCCCATACTGGGCCAAAGTCAGTACCATCCACAGGGAAGAAGCCTGCCTGTGTCAGATTATCTCATACTCCAGGTGTGGAGAAGCATGGGCATCTGGAGGGCAGGCAACCCCACCAGAGATCCGAGAGTATGTCCTGAGCCACACACATGTGCAGCCATTCTTACCCATCTCCCCAGCTCACAGACTAGCAGGAGTGACTAGGAATGGGGAGGAATATACACATCTGAGTGGTACTTCTGGCTGGAGTTTAGCGTTGGAGTTCCTACTTTG
The DNA here is from genome assembly GCA_006410635.1 of Cephalophus harveyi. NCBI lineage: Eukaryota > Metazoa > Chordata > Mammalia > Artiodactyla > Bovidae > Cephalophus > Cephalophus harveyi. Next base: position 414,963 of record SJYT01054054.1, read on the forward strand.
GGCCAAGGATACAGAGTCCCTCAAGGAACTTACATCTAGTGGGAGAAGAAGACCCATAAGCCGCTGCAGCATTCCTTCATGGCTGCCAGACCCTGATGCTCTCCAGGAGACCTCTTAAGATCTTGAGTCAGTAAAATGAGAAGCCACCCTCTCAGAAGGCAGAGAGAGTGGGACCAAGGTAGGAAAATGACAAAAACATACTGAAACATTCAAACAAGGTCTGGAGAAGGAATTTCAGTTCAATTCTCAACTGTGGACTGAGACCTTGTCTCTTAGGAGGTTAGATGTAAGCTACAGGTTTATGCAGTAGAAAATTAACAAACCTGCAGAACAGAATTAAATCCACTCAGAAAAAGAACAGAACACCTAACAAGTAATTCTAAACATCTGAATGAAGCAGCAATTTCTTGTTGATCTGATCAGAACAGAAAGACTTTTTAAAGGGAAAATAATTAAATGATGGAAGGGCTGTGGGAGCTTGGCCCTATCCCACTCTGCCGATGGGTATGAACATTGCTGTGACATTTCTGCATGCCACATGAGCCTCCAGAATGCTGTTACCTTTTGACCAGATGGTGTCATTTCTCGAAATCTGTCTAAGGGAATGATCAGAAGTGGAGAAGAAAAAGCTTTATGAACAAAGATATTCGTGCAATATAATTTATAATACTGAAACAATGGAAGCCATCTAAATGTTCAACAAGGTGGGTAGTAGATTGACCCCTTCATACAATAGAGTATTTTACAGAATGTAAAACGATACTTACAAAGGTGTTTTTTAGTAATAAAATTCTTTTGATACAGAATTAAATGAAAAATGCATAAGTGTTTGTAGAGAATTATCTTTACCACTTATATATATGTATTATGTTATAATGTTACAAATTATGCATATGCATGGTGGGATGATGAGTAATTTTAAGTTTTTTTTTTTCTAGTATGCATTTTACAGATTTTCTACAATGATCATATACCATATTTTTAATCAGCTTATTTGAGCCACTTTAGCATTCCAGAGAAGGGAAAGAACATTAGCCTGGAGTAATTGGAAGATGCTTCCTGAGAGAGCAGAACGCTGAGAGAGACTCTCTGTAAAATGCCCAGCGCTGCTGTTAGAGGTAGATCAGGTGGGCTTACTCTTCCCACTTGACAGCTGGGGAGCCTAAGACCTGTGGGTACGGCCTCGCTCAAGGTCACTTCTGGAATTAGCAGTCAGGATGAGAACCCACTGTCCGATTCCAGGCACGTGGGTTTTTCATTAGGCCCAGCTGCCTGGTAATAGGAGGAGCCTGTGGGCATCTGCTCATTATCTCTCAGCCCTCGCCCTCTGATTATCAGAAGTGAGTTTTTTATCTGGTGTGACTCTTCAGAATCGAGCCTGGGCCAGCTGCCCCTGGCCAGGCTGCCTTGCTCACTCGCATCTCTGAATCATGGGATGCAGTTTGGAGCTGTCAGCCTTTGGGAGTGCACTCCTCTGGGTTCACTGAGACTGTCACCTCCAGTTTAGTGAACACAGAACAGGTAACATGCTATGCCTGTCAGTAATGTCCCAAGCTTGGGGGACTCTGCAGCCCTGAAGGGTCTTCCAAAAGCAGTTACCATTGGAGTGACACTTAATGAGAACATGCAGTCTGGGTTCTTTGTGGGTTTCCTAAGGAAAAGCAGCAGCAGAGGCTGGTACCAGGAAGCAGAATGTGGAGTGAAACAGCCTACAGAGAAAGAGTGGTGACTTGGTGTCAAGAACAGGAACTTCAGTGTCAGACAGACTTGGCTTTGAGTTTTACTTCAGCCTCCCAGCTGAGGTTCCTTGACCAAGTCACTGAATCTCAGCCTCAATTTTCCTCATCTGTCAAGTGGGTATGATGATACCAACTTCACAGGGATCATTAAACAATCTGGCAATGATGTTCCACAAATGTGTTATTATGACTGGTGACAATGATGATTTTAAAATAAACTTGACTGTTTACATTTAAATTCCCAGGTGGCATCAGTGGTAAAGAACCCGCCTGCTAATGCAGGAGACATAAGAGATGCAGGTTCGATCCCTATGAGAGAGTCAATTCCTAGGCAGATTGATAAGAAGTCCAGGGGTCCCCAAGGAGAGCGGGGTCTGGAATTCTCAATGAGGAAGAAAGGACAAACTTTTTTTCCCCTCTACATTCCTTAGGATTATATAACAATAATGTATCCTGCTTGAGGACAGTCTCTGGAAAAAACTTTCTGGCTAATCCTGTTATCTTAAAGTGTAAATTATGGGAATAGGTCTAGTGAGGTCTTTACAACCTCCAGACATTCTTTTGATTCACTGTAATAATTAATTGGAGAGTATATAACTCCATTGCTAACACTAGCAAGGGGGTACTCTTTCTGCCCCCTTCTGATGTCTATGTCAGAAGCTTTCTTTATCCCTTTTATACTTTAATAAAACTCAATTGCACAAAAGCTCTGAGTGATCAAGCCTCATCTCTGGCCCAGATAGATTCTTCTCCTCTGGAGGCCAAGAATCCCGATGTCTTTTCATGGCTCAGCAACAGCCTTTCATCTTGGGGGCTTGTCCAGGATTCTTCAGGACAAGGTAAGGATGCTTGGAGCTCTAGTTCTTTGTTCTCCTAGCGAACATGTTTTCTGCTGTACTTACTAACTCTACGGTGTGCTTGCGTGATTGAATGACATGCCCTTCGCGAAGCAAGTGAGGAGCCCTGCTCTGTGATTCCACGGTGACCTCATATAGCTAATGGCAAAAACCTGTCGGGGGTTTATACCAACCTGCCAATGCCAAGAGGCACCCAACGTCTCCTTTGGGGACCAACCAGAAATAGGAAAAGCGTGTAGACTGAACTCTCCTTTCTCGGTCAAACGTTTTGGTTTCTTTGACCATTTCATAACTCCTTGGGAATTAGAAGTACTATCCTAATCTGTTGGATCATAGACTTTCAGGGGACTTGTGATCTATGCTGTTACTGTGTTCTATGATTTAGGTCCAAAACTTAGATTGGTAGTCAGGAAGCGCCTAACCTCTCTAGGAATCGAAAGTTCAGAAGTTAGACGGAGCTCTAGCTACAAGAGCATCTCTGAGGTTAAAGGTTACTCAGATTGGAACTGCAATGGGTTTTTTCTTTTTTTTTTCTTTTTTTCCTTTGGTAGTGCTGGCTCTTAGTGGACCAGAGGAGGCTCTTATACTGGTGTGGTGATGCTTGCAAGGAACATCTCAGTTTCATGTTCGTATCGGTCTTATTGTGGTCAGGAATATACTCAGGGTCGTGCACAGGCACTCAGGTGACAAATGTTTCCCCAGCAGTCTTAGCTTGGGAAGCATTCTGGAAGGTTACTCTGATTGCACCCTGGGTGGCATCAGAGACAAGCAAGGTTTTAGTGGTGAGGAGCTGGACGTCAGTCAGGGAAGCCATCAGGTCTACCCCTGGAGATTTCCCCCCCACTCCCCTTCTCGATGGTAGAACTGGGAGGGATGAGTACGGCGCCTGCGTCAGTAAAGGACAGACCTTCATGGGAAATAGATAGGGAAACAGTGTCAGACTTTATTTTTTTGGGCTCCAAAATCACTGCAGATGGTGACTGCAGCCATGAAATTAGAAGACGCTTACTCCTTGGAAGAAAAGTTATGTCCAACCTAGATAGTATTTTCAAAAGCAGAGACATTACTTTGCCGACTAAGGTCCGTCTAGTCAAGGCTATGGTTTTTCCTGTGGTCATGTATGGATGTGAGAGTTGGACTGTGAAGAAGGCTGAGCGCCGAAGAATTGATGCTTTTGAAGCCCCAGGGCTTAAAGAAGAAACACCTGGTCTTCCTATGTGATACTACATGGCCACGGTACCCAGTGGAGGATGGCAAATGGTGGCTGGTTAGAGGGTCTCTGAAGTATAATACTGTTTTACAATAAGACCGGTTCTGTAGAAAACAAGGGAAATGGGTAGAAGTAGCATATATGTTGCCCTTTTTCTCTCTGAGAAATATGCCAGACTTATGTCCTAAGGGTACAGATTTGGGTGTGACACCTTCAGCTTCCTCCTGTCCTCCTACTTTGCCCCCGTACCAGGGGCTCCAAACTGTGCAAACTGGAAGTCAGAGAATGCACCCAAGAAAGGTTGCCTTGGTCTCAGTAAAAACCCAAACTGAGATTCAAACTGCCCAAGGAGAGGTCCAAACAACTCCTGTCTCAGTACGACCTCAGACTACTCTGGTTTCAATAGAAACCCAGACCATCGAAGTAAGAGATGCGATGGAGGACAGGAGACAAAGAGATAAAGTAAAGCAGATTTCTCCAAACTATCCCTGGGATCATACGTACAGAGCAGCCAGAGAGACTGTGGAACAGCCACACTTGCCTCTTCATGAAGAACCCACTGGGAGAAATTATCAGTCTATGAGAGTTAATAAGCCTTTTTCTTATCAAGAAATACAGAGAATCAAGGAGGATCTGGGAGACTATTTAGGGGACCCAGAAAATATATTAGAGCTTTTAAAGGTGTTACTCTGCTTTATGATCTTATTTGGAAGGATGTGAGGTATATCTTGGGACAAACACTGACTCCCGACTCAAAAAGGCGAGTTTTGGGAAAAGCAGTTGCTTATGGAGATGAATGGCTTGGTAATGAATTAGCAGGGAAGAGGGAGGACAAGATAGCCACCCTCCCCACTGGGAATCAGGTGGCCCCAACTATAGAACCAGACTGGGACTACAATACAGCTAAAGGAAGATGGGATCAGAGACATTTTGTCAGATGTATTCTTGAAGGACTCAGGCAGGTGTGTTCTAAGCCTTTAAACTATGGCAAATTGGCAAACATAGAACAGGAGAAGGAAGCTCCTGGTGAATTCCTAGATAGACTGAGAGAAGCCCTTTGCAGATTCACTGAGATTGATCCCAAAAGTGAAGAGGGAAAAGTGATCTTAAAAGATAGATTTCTCACTCAGTCAGCTCCAGATATCCGCCGTAAGCTATTAAAACGGGCCTATGGACCAAATCAGTCTTCAGATACCAGTCTGTTACAACTGGCTCAGACAGTCTATTATGGTAGGAAATACGAGGAAAAGAAAGAAGGGCAGAAAAAGACAAAGGAACAGGCAGAAGCCCTCGCAATGGCTTAAGAACCATTCTTAAAAAGCCTGAGAAAAATGCCCAGAGGGACCCAGGTGAAAAGGGATGGGCTTGCAATTACTGTGGAAAGGAGGGGTACCTCAAGCGGGATTGCCCTCAGGCATCTAAGCCGCCCCCGGCCCCATGTCCAGTCTGCAAAGGACCACACTAGAAGAGAGATTGCCCCCAGAGGCATAGGTTTCAGGGGTGGACTCTCAAGACAATCAGGACTGAAGATGCCCTGGGGTCCCCACACAAGCTCCCATCCGAATTACACCTGAGGAACCCCAGATATTAATAACTGTGGGGGGCCAGTCCGTCGATTTCCTTTTAGACACTGGTGCAACTTACTCTGTGCTTACTAAAGCCCCTGGCCCACTTTCTTCCCCATCCACTTCCGTAATGAGATTGTCTGGATGAGCCAAAAGGTATTATTTCAGTTCTTCTGTAAGTTGTGACTTATTCTGTGCTATTTTCACATGAGTTTTGGATCGTGCCAGAGTCTCCCTCACCCTTTTTGGAAAGGGATATACTGAGCAAGGTCCATGCCTCTGTTTTCATGAATATGGAGCCTTCCCTTTCTCTCCCTTTAATTGAACAAAGTGTGAATCCTAGAGTATGGGCTGATGGAAAATCTGTGGGTCGAGCACAAAATGCTATTCTTGTAGTTGTCAAGCTCAAAGACCCACATTTATTTCCACAGAAGAGCAGTAACCACTGAAACCTGAGGTTAAGGAAGGGTTAAAACCCATCATCCAAAATTTAAAGGAGCAGGGACTATTAATGCCCTGTAACAGTCCATGCAACACTCCTATTTTGGGTATAAAGAAATCAAATGGTAAATGGAGACTAGTTCAAGATTTACAAATAATAAATGAGGCTGTAGTTCCTTTACACCCCATGGTGCCTAATCCTTATACTCTATTGTCTGAAATTCCTGAAGGAGCCAAATATTTCTCAGTAATTCATTTAAAAGATGCCTTCTATTCTGTGTCTTTGGCAGAGGAAAGTCCATTTCCATTTGCCTTTGAGGACCCTGCGCAGCCAGCTTCTCAGTTAACCCGGACAGTTTTGCCCCAGGTATTTCGTGACAGTCCTCAGCTTATTTGGATAACGTTTGTCATGGGATCTACAAAACTTTGATAACTCCCAAGCAGTGGTGTTACAATATGTAGATGATATTTTGCTCTGTGCTGAGACAGAGGAAGCTTGTCCATGAGCCTCAGATTTCTTAAACTTTCTGGCAGGATGTGGTTACAAGGCATCAAGGGAAAAGGCTCAGCTGTGTAAACAATCTGTTCGGTATCTGGGCCTAATAGTATCAGAAGGGACTAGGGCCATAGGCCCCGAGAGAATTAAACCTATACTAAATCATCCCTTATGTATGACTTTAAGGCAATTGAGAGGATTTTTGGGAATCACAGGCCACTGTTGCATTTGGATTCTGGGTTATGGGGAACTTGCTCGGCCTTTACATAAACTTATAGCTGAGACTCATCACCAGATGGTCAACATCAAAATCAGATTGATTATATTCTTTGCAGCCAAAGATGGAGAAGCTCTATACAGTCAGCAAAAACAAGACCAAGAGCTGACTGTGGCTCAGATCATGAACTCCTTATTGCCAAATTCAGACTTATATTGAAGAGAGTAGGGAAAACCACTAGACCATTCAGGTATGACCTAAATCAAATCCCTTATGATTATAGA
>SJYT01054054.1:421912-480031 GCA_006410635.1 Cephalophus harveyi
GAATACCAGACCACCTGACCTGCCTCTTGAGAAATCTGTATGCAGGTCAGGAAGCAACAGTTAGAACTGGACATGGAACAACAGACTGGTTCCAAATAGGAAAAGGAGTACGTCAAGGCTGTATATTGTCACCCTGCTTGTTTAACTTCCATGCAGAGTACATCATGAGAAACGCTGGACTGGAAGAAGCACAAGCTGGAATCAATATTGCCGGGAGAAATATCAATCACCTCAGATATGCAGATGACACCACCCTTATGGCAGAAAGTGAAGAGGAACTAAAAGCCTCTTGATGAAAATGAGAGGAGAGCAGAAAAGTTGGCTTAAAGCTCAACATTCAGAAAATGAAGATTATGGCACCTGGTCCCATCACTTCATGGGAAATAGATGGGAAAACAGTGGAAACAGTGTCAGACTTTATTTTTGGGGGCTCCAAAATCACTGCAGATGGTGACTACAGCCATGAAATTAAAAGACGCTTACTCCTTGGAAGAAAAGTTATGACCAACCTAGATAGCATTTTCAAAAGCAGAGACATTACTTTGCCGACTAAAGTCCGTCTAGTCAAGGCTATGGTTTTTCCTGTGGTCATGTATGGATGTGAGAGTTGGACTGTGAAGAATACTGAGCGCCGAAGAATTGATGCTTTTGAACTGTGGTGCTGGAGAAGACTCTTGAGAGTCCCTTGGACTGCAAGGAGATCCAACCAGTCCAGTCTGAAGGAGATCAGCCCTGGGTGTTCTTTGGAAGGAATGATAGTGAAGCTGAAACTCCAGTACTTTGGCCACCTCATGTGAAGAGTTGACTCATTGGAAAATTCTCTGATGCTGGGAGGGACTGGGGGTAGGAGGAGAAGGGGATGACAGAGGATGAGATGGCTGGATGGCATCACCGACTCGATGGATGTGAGTTTGTGTGAACTCTGGGAATTGGTAATGGACAGGGAGGCCTGAAGTGCTGCAATTCATGGGGTCGCAAAGATTCCCGACTGAGCGACTGAACTGAACTGATAGTTGAGAGTCAGCAGGCCCAAACTGACAAACTGATTTGGCCTCCAGATAGTCAAAAGGCTTTTAAGGTCCTTCAGACTGCTCTCCGGCAAGCTCCCGCTTTGAGCTTTCCCACAGGGTCAGAATTTAATTTGTTTGTCACTGAAAGAAAGGATACGGCCTTGGGAATTTTGACACAACCCCGAGGGCCTCACCAGCAACCCATTGCTTATCTAAGCAGAGAATTAGATGTAATTTCTCGTGGGTGGCCCCACTATCTCAGAGTAATTGGGGCAATGGTTTATTAACACCTGAAGCTTTAAAAATAATTAATGGATGAAACCTTACTGTACTGACTTCTCATGATGTGAATGGAATCTTAAATTCTAGGGTTAATATTTGGATGACAGACGGTAGGCTTCTTAAATATCTGTCATTGTTGTTAGAAGGACCAGTAACTAGGCTTATAGTCTGTGGAAGTTAAAATCCTGCCACTTTCCTTCCTGAGAAGGAAAATGAAACACTTGATCATGATTGTTCCAAATTTCTAAGTTTAAACTATGCAGCTCAGGAAGATCTAATGGATACCCCTTTAGACAATCCTGCCATGGAAATATTTACAGATGGCAGTTCTTTTTTGGGGGACGGAAAGCATAAAGCAGGTTATGCCGTGGTGACTGCTGAACAGGTTTTAGAAGCAAAATCTCTCCCCCAGGGAACCAGTGTTCAGTTAGTGGAGCTTGTGGCTCTGACCGAGCTCTAGAGTTAAGCAAAGGTCAGCGAGTAAATATCTACACTGATTCTAATATGCTTATTTGACTTTACATGTTCATGCTGAAATATGGAAAGAAAGTTTAAAACAGCAACAGGAGAACCTATTGAACATTTCAGAGAGATCGAGAGACTTTTAACTGCTATATATTGTCCTAAAGAAGTAGCTGTTATGCATTGCAAAGGACACAATAGGGATGGGAGTAAAGTAGCTGAAGGTAATCAGCTGGCTGACTGTCAAGCCAGAAAAGTGGCACTTTTACGAAACCCCTTCACTACAGACACCTTTGATCTGGACAGGTCCTGTGGAACAGGAAAAACCACAATATACTGAGGAAGAATTAGAAAGATATGAGAAAAGAGGAGCAAAGATTACTGATAAAGGATGGTTACAGTCCGAGGATAGATGATTAATAATTCCTGAAAATGCTAAAGGAAAATTCTTAAGGGTTTACACCAGAGTTTTCATTTGGGTGCAGAGAGTACTTACCAGATGACTTCTCGTTTGTTTGAAGGTAAAATGTAATGAAAACTTTAAAGAATATTATCAAAAGGTGTGAGGTTTGTCAGAAAAATAACCCAAAGACTGGAAAGCTAGCAAAATCTGTATTACAACGAAGTGGAAAGTATCCTGGAGAGAACTGGGAAATTGATTTTACTCATATGCCAAAAGCTAATGGGTATTCTTGCTTACAATTTTGGGTGGATACTTTTACTGGATGGATTGAGGCTTTTCCCAGTTGTAGTGAACAGGCTAAGGAGGTTATAAAGATTTTAATCCATGAAATTATCCCCATGTTTGGGCTGCCACGGAGCCTTCAGAGTGACAATGGCTCTGCCTTTAAAGCTGCTGTAACTCAGGGGGTATCTAAAGCTCTAGGAATAGACTATCACTTACAGTGTTCCTGGAGACGCCGATCCTCAGGAAAGGTTGAAAAGGCTAATGACATTATCAAAAGATATCTGCGCAAATTAACTCAAGAGATGCAGGACAGTTGGTTTAAAGTTCTACCCATAGCTTTAATGAGGGCTAGGACTGCCTCCAAAAAGGAGGGACTGTCCCTCTTTGAATGTATTTATGGAAGGCCTTTCTTATGCACAGACATGGTTATAGACCCTGACACCTTGACATTAACTAATTATGTAACTCAGCTCTCAGCTTTTCAACAGGCATTAACGGAACTCCAGTAGATGACTCCTGACCCAGACTCTGAGTTAAGTAAGCCTCTATTTGAGCCAGGAACCGAGGTCCTCATAAAAACATTGGGATCTGGGGGCCAATCCCTCGAGCCCCTCTGGGAAGGCCCTTACCAGGTTATTCTTTCTTCTCCCACAGCAGTCAAAGTGCCAGGAATTGATTCGTGGGTACATCACACTCGAGTTAAGAGGTGGCACCCTGACCAGAAGAACTAAGTGGCATCATTTATGTCTTGACTTTTTATGCTCTGACTTTGTACTTTTCAGATGGGCCTGATAATCTATGTGAGCCTACTTCTGCTGACTCCAAAAATCCGTTTGATCCTCAAGACAGTGCATTCCTGTCCTGGGCTCACTCCTATGCTGCATTCCACAATCGGTCTAAGACCCAGCAGTTAGACCGATTGTGGAATGCAGCGTAGGAGCACTACCCTCTTCATCATTAGAAGACTTCCCGTGGTGAACATCTCTACTTCAAGGAAAATACTTTCCAAGTCTGCAATTACCTTCAACAACAATTGCATGTGATGCCTCTTCTTAAAGTGATGACATCTAACAACCCTAAGATGGACTGGTGCAACACTTTGTACTTTAACTATGGATATAATGTGACTTTAAATTTTGATTATTCATTGTCTCAGTTTAATGACTATTTCACTACACATAAGGTAAATGGGTCTAGATCTAATGGTTTTTTACCTGATGTTTATCAAATATGGGATGGGGTTATATGGTTAACTCCTGAAAAAGGACGTCTAATATCTACTGCCCTTATATGCTGGGAACAAATAGAGCCATCCCCAGAAGTTAGTCAAGAACTTAACTATAATGATTGGAAACACTTTGGATTTTTGCCTCAGGAAATATGTAATGTAATCCTTCCCGTGTTTTCCAACCTCAATTCAGGTCCTGCCTTTGCCTGGCCAGGCACTGATTGGGACTGGATATCTCAGTCACTCTGCCTTGCTCCAAAAGGGACCTATTGGATATGCGGCTCTTACCTATGGGCATGGCTTCCCCCTGGTTGGATAGGGAGATGCACCCTAGGTCTAGCTTTTACTCACAGCTTTATATTTTCATTTGAGCTATTTCAAATCCTGAAAGATGATGCTGTGGAAAGTGCTGTGCTCAATATGCCAGCAAATTTGGAAAACTCAGCAGTGGCCACAGGACTGCAAAAAGTCAGTTTTCATTCCAATCCCAAAGAAAGGCAATGCCAAAGAATGCTCAAACTACCACACAATTGCACTCATCTCACTTGCTAGTAAAGTAATGCTCAAAATTTTCCAAGCCAGGCTTCAGCAATATGTGAACCTTGAACTTCCTGGTGTTCAAACTGGTTTTAGAAAAGGCAGAGGACCCAGAGATCAAATTGCCAACATCCACTGGATCATGGAAAAAGCAAGAGAGTTCCAGAAAAACATCTACTTCTGCTTTATTGACTATGCCAAAGCCTTTGACTGTGTGAATCACAATAAACTGTGGAAAATTCTGAAAGAGATGGGAATACCAGGCCACCTAACCTGCCTCTTGAGAAATCTGTATGCAGGTCAGGAAGCAATAGTTAGAACTGGACATGGAACAACAGACTGGTTCCAAATAGGAAAAGGAGTATGTCAAGGCTGTATATTGTCACCCTGCTTATTTAACTACTATGCAGAGTACATCATGAGAAACGCTGGACTGGAAGAAACACAAGCTGGAATCAAGATTGCCAGGAGAAATATCAATCACCTCAGATATGCAGATGACACCACTCTTATGGCAGAAAGTGAAGAGGAACTAAAAAGCGTCTTGATGAAAGTGAAAGTGGAGTGTGAAAACGTTGCCTTAAAGCTCAACATTCAGAAAACTAAGATCATGGCATCTGGTCCCATTACTTCATGGGAAATAGATGGGGAAAGAGTGGAAACAGTGTCAGACTTTATTTTTAGGGGGCTCCCAAATCACTACAGATGGTGATTGCAGCCATGAAACTAAAAGAGGGTTACTCCTTGGAAGGAAAGTTATGACCAACCCAGATAGCATATTGAAAAGCAGAGACATTACTTTGCCGACTAAGGTCCGTCTAGTCAAGGTTATGGTTTTTCCTGTGGTCATGCATGGATGTGAGAGTTGGACTGTGAAGAAGGCTGAGCGCCGAAGAATTGATGCTTTTGAACTGTGGTGTTGGAGAAGACTCTTGAGAGTCCCTTGGACTGCGAGGAGATCCAACCAGTCCAGTCTGAAGGAGATCAGCCCTGGGTGTTCTTTGGAAGGAATGATGCTGAAGCTGAAACTCCAGTACTTTGGCCACCTCATGCGAAGAGTTGACTCATTGGAAAAGACTCTGATGCTGGGAGGGATTGGGGGCAGGAGGAGAAGGGGACGACCGAGGATGAGATGGCTGGATGGCATCACTGACTCGATGGATGTGAGCCTGAGCTCTAGGAGTTGGTGATGGACAGGGAGGCCTGGCATGCTGCGATTCATGGGGTTGCAAAGAGTCAGACATGACTGAGCAACCGAACTGAACTTATATTTTCAGAGCTTCCAAAAAAAAAAAGCCTGCTAATTTACCACACCTTAAAACTTGGTGGGCAAAGTCTGTGTTTTCACTTGTATGATTATTTGGCTGCAGTATTTGTTCCCTCTCTGGGAACTACAGATATTATGCTAAGAGTGGATGCTTTGACTAATTTTACTCAACAGGTATTACAAGATTCTCAGAAAGTCTTTAAAATCTTTCAGCTCTTAATGCCGAACAAGCATAAATTAGAAAGGTGGTCTTACAAAACAGATTGGCTTTAGATATTCTGACAGCTGCACAAGGAGGAACTTGTGCCATTATTCATACTAAATGCTATACATATATACCTGATATAAGCACTAATGTTACTCATTTTACTAAACATATGAACAAGATGATTGAGGCTGTGGATACTCCTGAAGCCTCAATTGCCTCACTTTGGGAGACGTTAACTAGTTCCTCATGGTGGAAATCTATCTTAATTACAATAATTCTGATAGTTCTGTTTTTTCTGTTTTCTCCCTGCATCTGTAACTGTGTAATTGGATTTGCTTCTAGTGTCATGAAGGTTTTTAAGTTGCAAATAGTTGTCCAAGGTCCTACGAGTGCCTCCTCCAACTATTACTTGGGGCCCCCGGATCAGAGACCTTCAATATGAGGGTTAGGAGAATATGTTTCCTCAACAATTTAGGGACCATGCCCCTCAACAGCAGGAAGTAGTTATGGAATGAAAACAATGCCCCTTTCCCTTGGCAGCATAATTCTCCTAAAAGAAAAAGGGGGGAATGAGAGAGTCATTTCCTAGGCAGATTGATAAGTCCAGGGGTCCCCAAGGAGAGAGGGATCTGGAATTCTCAAGGAGGAAGAAAGGGCAAACTTTTTTCTGTCTACATTCCTTAGGATTATATAACAATAATGTATCCTGCTTGAGGACAGTCTCTGGAAAAAACCTTCTGGCTAATCCTGTTATCTTAAGATGTAAATTATGGGAATAGGTCTAGTGAGGTCTTTACAACCTCCAGACATTCTTTTGATTCATTGTAATAATAATTGGAGAGTATATAACTCCATTGCTAACACTAGCAAGGGGGTACTCTTTCTGCCCCCTTCTGATGTCTATGTCAGAAGCTTTCTCTATCCCTTTTATACTTTAATAAAACTCAATTGCACAAAAGCTCTGAGTGATCAAGCCTTGTCTCTGGCCCCAGATTGAATTTTTCTCCTCCAGAGGCCAAGAATCCCAATGTCTTTTCGCGGTTCAGCAACAACCTAACACTATCTTCCAGGACTGCTGAACTGGTGGGATGAAAGCCTGGGGTTCTCGGGGTGCACTTTGTAGAGCATCTGAGTGAATGTCTCTGGCCCCGGATTGAATTTTTCTCCTCCAGAGGCCAAGAATCCCAATGTCTTTTCGCGGTTCAGCAACAACCTAACACTATCTTCCAGGACTGCTGAACTGGTGGGATGAAAGCCTGGGGTTCTCGGGGTGCACTTTGTAGAGCATCTGAGTGAATGGCAGCTCGGAGGAAGGCTTTTCAGTGTGACAGAAAGCCTGGGGCCTGCCGGCCTAGGTTGAGCTCTGAGTCTGGGCGGGTCTGCAGGCAGACCTCAGTTCAGTTCAGTTCAGTTCAGTCGCTCAGTCGTGTCTGACTCTTTGCGACCCCGTGGACTGTAACCTACTAGGCTTCTCCGTCCGTGGGATTCTCCAGGCAAGAATACTGGAGTGGATTGCCATTTCCTTCTCCAGGGGATCTTCCCGACCCAGGGATCGAACCCGGGTCTCCCGCATTAGAGGCAGACGCTTTAACCTCTGAGCCACCAGGGAAGCCCGCAGGCAGACCTACCACTAGCTTTTGCAGTTTTGTGAGCCCAGAAAGTCCTTGTCATACTTCAGGCAATTTAAGTTGGGTTCCTGACACTTATATCCATTTGGATGGTGACACATAGGGTAGCAATCACACCAAAGGCCCACATCCAGCCTTCGCATGACTCCAAGTTCAGGGTTTATTTATAACAAGACACTGTTCATAAAGGTTTGTCCAAAAGCTTTGATTCTGCGGGTCATGACCCCAGGAATCGGCCCCCGCCCCTGGCCAGGGTCATCATGAGATAATTCTGGTGGCATATACTTAGCACAGCTGCTGCGAGGTTTCTTTACTATTTATTAATGCATTTGTAGGGAACATCTACCCAGAGACACAGCAAGGAGCAGGTCTCATAAATCTTTTAAACTGACTTGAAAGTAAGGCTTTGATTTTTTTCCAAATCCAGGGTAGAAAGGGTAGCTTCTCTGTTTCAAAAATATTTATCTTTTAAGCATCTTCAGGACCCTAGTTCATCAAGTGAATCTTCCTTTTAGCCATTAAAGTGAGCTGCTAAAAGCAGACAGAATGGAGATCTATTTCTCTTTCATTTTGCTACTCCACGGCTCCAGTTCCTTCAACGGGGTCCCTCTGCAGTGAGCCCAGACTGCTCTGGCCTGCACTTTGGGTTACACATACTCTGTCTGGTCCCAGAGCAGCTCATATCTAGTTGGGGAGACAAAGAGTAAGTGGGAAATTGAAACACAAGAGACTAAGTGTGTTATACAGTGGAGCATGGGAGCTGTGTGAGCACAGTGGTGGGGTGTCCAGTCCAACCTGGGGATCAAGAAAGACATCCTGACACAGACAGAAAGGAAGAAATATCATGTGATGCCCCTTATATGTGGAACCAAAAAGAAATGATACAAATGAACTTACAAAACAGACAGAAACAGACTCACAGACCTAGAGAAAAACTAAGAGGTGGGAGGTGGGGATGGACACGTACACACTGCTATATTTAAAATGGATAACCAACAAGGAGCTCCTGGATAGTGCATGGGACTCTGCTCAGTGTTATGTGGCAGCTTGTATGGGAGGAGAGTTTGGGGGAGAACGGATACATGTATATGTATGGCTGAGTCTCTTCACTGTTCATCTGAAACTACCACAGCATTATTAATCGGCTATATTCCAATACAAAATGAAAGTTTTTAAAAAAAGACTTCTTGGCAGAGGTGACAACTTACTTGAGTCTTGGAGGATGATAGGGATTAGGTAGCTGGAAAAGAGGAGGAGACATTCCAGGCAAAACAAATGGATGTCTGGTGGGGGAATGAGGAAGGAGAGCTTTGTTTATTCAGCCCCTTCCTGAAAATTCCCCATGTCCAATAGCCTTTGGAGCCCAGTGATATTTGTATCTTTGAAATAGACTCAGGCAAGCAGGGGTTATAGCCTCAGGCCTTGGTCAGAAATAGTAGAGCAAAGTCTTAAATCCGACGGGGTGGATGTACAGGCACAGTGGACATGTGACAGCTGGCGGTGCAGGCGAGTGGCAGGTGATTCATTTGTTGTGTTCACTGCCAGCCCACATTTGTCACTGTTTGGTGTGAGCCAGGCCCTAGCTGGACCCTGGGGACACAGACCCTGGCTTTGAGGAATTTACAGGCCAGATGGAACAGATGAAGCGGGTACCATGTGATCAGGACTCAGGAGATGCTGGCCCTGTGTGATGATATCTCTGTCTCTGGTAGAGATAGTACAAGGGGGTATGGGAACCCCAAAGGGAGCAGCTTCATCTGCCTGGAGAAGTCCCAGAAGGCTTCCTGGAGGAGGAGGCATCTAAGTAGAGTCCTGAATGACAAAGAAATTAGTCAAAGAAGACAATACACTGGGAGATTTATGGGGTGGAGGGGGTACAGAGGGTGAAATCCTGGAGGGGAGAGAAAAATCATTCCTTTAGGAAATTGAAAATGGCTCACTGTAGCCAGAAGGCAAAGCTCTGGGGCAAGTGGGGGAAGGAGTGTGGCAAGATATGCCAGTCAGCAGTAGACTCAGACAGATCATGAAGGATAGTGTGAGGCAGAGAGGGAGAGTAAGATGAGAAATGTTACATAGGTAGAATCAGCGAGATGAGGCATGGGGAGAGGGTGTGAAAGGGAGAGTGGTGTCTGAGTGCTATCAGGAGAGGGATGAAGAAGGCACAGTTCTCCATTCTGGATGGTGAGAGCTTCAGGGGAGAAAAACTTGGTGCCTGGAGTAGACTGAGTAGGCGTCACATCCCTGGCCTTGAGAGGAGAAGCCACAGCAGAGAAGTTACAGAAGCACTCTGGGTAGAGAATACCTGGCCAGGGTCATCATGAGATAATTCTGGTGGCATATACTTAGCACAGCTGCTGCGAGGTTTCTTTACTATTTATTAATGCATTTGTAGGGAACATCTACCCAGAGACACAGCAAGGAGCAGGTCTCATAAATCTTTTAAACTGACTTGAAAGTAAGGCTTTGATTTTTTTCCAAATCCAGGGTAGAAAGGGTAGCTTCTCTGTTTCAAAAATATTTATCTTTTAAGCATCTTCAGGACCCTAGTTCATCAAGTGAATCTTCCTTTTAGCCATTAAAGTGAGCTGCTAAAAGCAGACAGAATGGAGATCTATTTCTCTTTCATTTTGCTACCCCACGGCTCCAGTTCCTTCAACGGGGTCCCTCTGCAGTGAGCCCAGACTGCTCTGGCCTGCACTTTGGGTTACACATACTCTGTCTGGTCCCAGAGCAGCTCATATCTAGTTGGGGAGACAAAGAGTAAGTGGGAAATTGAAACACAAGAGACTAAGTGTGTTATACAGTGGAGCATGGGAGCTGTGTGAGCACAGTGGTGGGGTGTCCAGTCCAACCTGGGGATCAAGAAAGACATCCTGACACAGACAGAAAGGAAGAAATATCATGTGATGCCCCTTATATGTGGAACCAAAAAGAAATGATACAAATGAACTTACAAAACAGACAGAAACAGACTCACAGACCTA
This sequence comes from Cephalophus harveyi, assembly GCA_006410635.1. NCBI lineage: Eukaryota > Metazoa > Chordata > Mammalia > Artiodactyla > Bovidae > Cephalophus > Cephalophus harveyi. The sequence goes on from SJYT01054054.1 coordinate 432,207, forward strand.
GAGAAAAACTAAGACGTGGGAGGTGGGGATGGACACGTACACACTGCTATATTTAAAATGGATAACCAACAAGGAGCTCCTGGATAGTGCATGGGACTCTGCTCAGTGTTATGTGGCAGCTTGTATGGGAGGAGAGTTTGGGGGAGAACGGATACATGTATATGTATGGCTGAGTCTCTTCACTGTTCATCTGAAACTACCACAGCATTATTAATCGGCTATATTCCAATACAAAATGAAAGTTTTTAAAAAAAGACTTCTTGGCAGAGGTGACAACTTACTTGAGTCTTGGAGGATGATAGGGATTAGGTAGCTGGAAAAGAGGAGGAGACATTCCAGGCAAAACAAATGGATGTCTGGTGGGGGAATGAGGAAGGAGAGCTTTGTTTATTCAGCCCCTTCCTGAAAATTCCCCATGTCCAATAGCCTTTGGAGCCCAGTGATATTTGTATCTTTGAAATAGACTCAGGCAAGCAGGGGTTATAGCCTCAGGCCTTGGTCAGAAATAGTAGAGCAAAGTCTTAAATCCGACGGGGTGGATGTACAGGCACAGTGGACATGTGACAGCTGGCGGTGCAGGCGAGTGGCAGGTGATTCATTTGTTGTGTTCACTGCCAGCCCACATTTGTCACTGTTTGGTGTGAGCCAGGCCCTAGCTGGACCCTGGGGACACAGACCCTGGCTTTGAGGAATTTACAGGCCAGATGGAACAGATGAAGCGGGTACCATGTGATCAGGACTCAGGAGATGCTGGCCTTGTGTGATGATATCTCTGTCTCTGGTAGAGATAGTACAAGGGGGTATGGGAACCCCAAAGGGAGCAGCTTCATCTGCCTGGAGAAGTCCCAGAAGGCTTCCTGGAGGAGGAGGCATCTAAGTAGAGTCCTGAATGACAAAGAAATTAGTCAAAGAAGACAATACACTGGGAGATTTATGGGGTGGAGGGGGTACAGAGGGTGAAATCCTGGAGGGGAGAGAAAAATCATTCCTTTAGGAAATTGAAAATGGCTCACTGTAGCCAGAAGGCAAAGCTCTGGGGCAAGTGGGGGAAGGAGTGTGGCAAGATATGCCAGTCAGCAGTAGACTCAGACAGATCATGAAGGATAGTGTGAGGCAGAGAGGGAGAGTAAGATGAGAAATGTTACATAGGTAGAATCAGCGAGATGAGGCATGGGGAGAGGGTGTGAAAGGGAGAGTGGTGTCTGAGTGCTATCAGGAGCGGGATGAAGAAGGCACAGTTCTCCATTCTGGATGGTGAGAGCTTCAGGGGAGAAAAACTTGGTGCCTGGAGTAGACTGAGTAGGCGTCACATCCCTGGCCTTGAGAGGAGAAGCCACAGCAGAGAAGTTACAGAAGCACTCTGGGTAGAGAATGACTGTAGAGTGGATGCTGTCTGGAGGGCAGGCACCCTGCTCTGTGCTGTTGGTACTGTTGGTGCCAGACCAGCTTGGCATTGAGATGTTTTTCCTGGGATGTGAGCTATCATCTCCACAGCCTTCCTGGAGCCCACAGGGCAAAAGGTGACTCTGCTCAGCTGGAGGCTGAAATATTACCTGTCGAGTTCTCAGACCACCTATGGACGGTCCTTCCTTTCAGAGCCTTGGCTACAGCCAATGTATTCTGGAGTTTTCTTGATCACTGGAGAAAGTGCTTTTGCTCCGCGCCACAAAGGAGGGAGGAGATAGTTCAGAGCAACCTAGATAAGGTGACACTGGCTCCTCTCTCCAGCAACAGAGAGGCCACGAGACCTCACCGTGTCTCTCCCATCAGAGAGCCAGAAATGCAGAAATGAGGCAAGTGTTTCCAGGCAGGCACACAGTCTAACTTTTGAACTCAGCTTTTCTTCTCGATCTGGAACCTCTCTACTCAAAAGAAACCCTGACGCTGTGTCTCATATGCACCGTCTCTGATTTCTCCTACAAGGAAGCATTTTGCTTCTTTTCAGGACAGGGATGGAGCAGGGGCAAGGCTTCACTGGAAGGAGGTGACTGTGGGCTCTGAACCCAGACCAGATGCCTCCCTCTTGCCTCTCCTAGCTGGCAGCTGTGCCTGGCAGGGTCTGGAGGATCAGCAACCCCTGGAATGCATGCAGAGGGTCTGGGAGAATGGCCGTGGTCTCGTCAGCCCTGAGACCGACAGATAGTTGTTATTTTCCTTTGGAAGGCTCAGTGCTGGGAGACCTGCGTCGCCTGCCTNTCTTGCCTCTCCTAGCTGGCAGCTGTGCCTGGCAGGGTCTGGAGGATCAGCAACCCCTGGAATGCATGCAGAGGGTCTGGGAGAATGGCCGTGGTCTCGTCAGCCCTGAGACCGACAGATAGTTGTTATTTTCCTTTGGAAGGCTCAGTGCTGGGAGACCTGCGTCGCCTGCCTCCCATCTCAGTGGGAGCTTGGGAATCACAGGCTCAGTGGCAGCTGTGTTGCTATAGACGTGACTGTAAATATCCAGAGAATTATGTGGTTTCTGGTCCTCAGTTTAAGAAGTCATTTGCTGGATGATGCTAATTAAGAGCAGTCATTATACTTGAGAAAGCACCTTTCGGCCTCTTGTCTTAATTAAGTAGGAGAGAAACAAAAGCCTGGCTTTAAGCCTCCAGGCTCTCAGTGGAAATGCCCAAGAGAGAGGAGACTCAGACGTGGTCTGGCTGTATTTCTCTTACACACGTGACTGAGTGTGGGGAGTGTGTGCGTGCATCTTGTCTTCAGAGACCTGAATCCTGTATTACCTCCCAGCTGGAATAAAGATGTAACTGATAAGCACTGGATTATGTTCCCTCAAAACTCTTGCTGAAGCCCTAACCTCTAGTATCACTGTATTTGGAAATTTGGCCTTTGAAGAAGCAATTAAGTTGAAGTGAGTTCATAAAGATGGGCCCTAATCCCACAGCCCTGGTGTCTTAAGAAGAAGAGGCAAAGACACCGGGGTGTGTGCACGTGGATGAGAGATCCTGTGAGGACACAGAGAAGATGCTCACCTACCAGTCAAAGAGAGAGGCCACAGGAGACACCCAAGCTTCCAGCACCTTGACCTTGGGCTTCCAGGCTCCAGAACTGTGAGAACAGTCATTTCTGTTCTGGAAGCACCCAATCTGTGGTGTTTTGTTATGGCAACTGGAGCTGACTGATACAGGGGGCTCCATCCCTTCAGGTCACAACAGGACACAGGCAAAAGGGCTCAGTGAGGAGGGTCAGACAGGCCCCAGAGGCCAAGGCAAGTGAGGCCCCCTCACTCTCTCGCTCCACCCAGAGGATGGTGGTAAGGACTTAGGTACCAGGGATGGAGCTTTGTGGTGATGGACACAGGTTTTTAGGCTCTGGTGTGCTTTCTCTCAGCTGCAGTAAGTACTCTTTTGAGAACTACTTATGCTGGACGCTCTTCTTTGGTTTGACTAGTGGGATCAGAGGAGCCCAGAGCCCCCTCAGTGACATCTTTCCTGACTTCTCTCTCTCCCCCTTCCCATCTTGCCCTGCCCTTGGATTCCAGCTGGGAGGTAATACAGGATTCAGGTCTCTGAAGACAAGATGCACACACACTCACTCCCCACACTCAGTCACGTGTGTAAGAGAAATACAGCCAGACCACGTCTGAGTCTCCTCTCTCTTGGGCATTTCCGTTGAGAGCCTGGAGGCTTCCAAAGCCCGGTTTTTGTTTCTCTCACCTCTGTGTGGGAGTATGCACCTGTCTTTGCCTCCCTGTGAAAAGCCAAGCAGAAACCAACTAAGAGATAACTCGTGCAGGGGGCTCTGTAGTTCCTGGTTTAGGCCAGCAACTCTGGCTAGTGGGGGAGTAAGAAGACCCTGCAGGTCAGTACTGGGCTGTGGGCTTGGGGAATGGGGCGCTGAAGCTGCTGGGGCTGCTTGTCAGTTTAGACTGGTCTCTGCTGCTGCTGTTTAGTTGATTGGTTGTTTCCAACTTTTTGCAACTCTATGGACTCTAGCCCACCAGGCTCCTCTGTCCATGGGATTCTCTAGACAAGAAGTGGGTTGCCATGCCTTCTTCCAGGGGATCTTTCTGACCCAGGGATCAAAGCCGGGTCTCCGGCATTACAGGAAGATTCTTTACTTCTGAGCCACCAGGGAAGCCCAGATGAGTCTCTATCCTTGGCAAAAGGATTCGCCCTGCTCCACGAGGCTGCCTGTGCAGGGCTTGGGGCTGAGCTAGAGGGATGGTATCATTGGACTGGAGTAGCCCCTTGGCCTAGTTCTCAGTGACCTTGGAAAGTGGTGGGGAGCTGGGGGAGGACCCAAGCCAGGGTTCTAGCCATGGCTATTTCTTTCTAATACGGAGCTGAACTCAAGAGTCTAGGGGGGGTTTAGGGGTGACTCAAACACTGCCCAGGGCTTCCAAGAAGATTGTTATGGCTAATGGTCTTTGCTCCAAGGCTGAAGCACTAGCCAAGAAGATGCTACCCACCCATCTCAGCAGAAGGTTCCTGAAAAGCACCAGTCCCCCCAGGAGGAAGATATTTAGAGCCTGACGGTCTGACCTAGATCCCCAACACTCTTGGTTGTGATATTGATTAGGGATCTTGACCTTCCCCAATCAAGAGAAATTGACTAGAAACCAGACAAGAAATTCAGGCCAGGCTTTATTGGGCCCCCTACTCTTATAGCCAGAAGGAGTGAAAGCAAGTAACATGTTCTCTTGCTCACTCCCCCAAGGTGGGGGCAAGCTCCGTCCTTATATGGGGTGAGGGTGGGGTTGTGTCCAGGGGTTGGGCCACAGGAGTGGCTTAGATAGTTCGCTCACCCTTTTGTGATGTTAAGTTTAGGGGTCATGAACAGAACCCTGCGTTTATTCCAGACATCTTGATTTTGCTCCCAGCTCTTCAGAAATGGTAGTTTGGGTTTTTTGTTTGCTTGTTTTGTTTTATCTTTTTGTATCTTCTGGTCCAAGATTTGCCTCAACTGCACATGCACACAGTTATTTTTAGTCCCATGTAGCCTGTATTTTGCGGCTCAAGGAGAGGCATGTCCAGGTCCACGCTTTGCAGCACTGCAGCCAAAGCTCCCAGGTCTGTCTCAAGCCCTCTGCCCCTCCTTTCTTGAACCTAGGTATAGCCCCTACAGGCCTTCCTGAGACTGGTTGTCTGATCCCTGCCTACCTACACCCACAGTGGGTCTTCAACTCTGCTGTGGGGCGCCAGGAGGAGCACAAGATGAAACACCTCAGCCTGGCCCTGTGGTGGGGCACGGCCCAAACCCCATGTGAGCCAATACAAACTGGTTTGAGAATAGCTCCTATCAGATGTCATCCTGACAAACACTGTGAATTTGAAAAATTTCTAACTTTGTCTTGTCCTCGAGGACAATACAACTTATCTCAGGAGATATATGGAAAAGGAAATGGCAACCCACTCCAGTATTCTTGCCTAGGAAATCTCATGGACAGAGAAGGCTGGCGGGCTACAGTCCATGGGGTTGCAAAGAGATGAACACAACTTCAAGACTAGATAACAATGGCAACAGGAGACACAGCAGGGATCAAGCAAACTGGAGTGTGGACGGTCTGGAGTCAGCCCCTGGGGCATATTAAGTGCTCAAGGAGTGATGCCAGTATAATTATTAATAATGCAACAGCATCCTCAGCATCCCATGAATGTTTAGCCCCTTCTCTTGGTTTTCTCATCTCTCTGGTCTTTGTCATCAGTCTCTGCATTGGTTCTCCCCTCCACTTAATGCACCCCTGTCCTCATGGCATCACCTACACAGAGGAGACAGGCAGGTCGCTGGGAGTTTTGGCCATTGCTTTGTCTCCTGTTCCACTGCCCACGTCTCTCACCTTATCCATGTCTCTCACCCTGTCCTCCCACTGCATCTCAGAGGGGCTGAGATGACTCCACCTGATGCCATCCCACATTTAAAAGGGTTGATAATGTAGATACTTGAGTATGTTCTTTCTGCAGAGAATTGTGTAAAAAGATTAAGTGTTCTGTTTCCAATTGCATTGTGTGGGAAGTTGTTAGGCAATAATCTGTACATCAAAGAACATAACGTACTGGCATGAAGTCTTTATCAATGAGTTTCACATTCATTAAAGATAGGCTTTTGGTAATAAAAAATAAGCTTTTAAAAAAATTACAGCAAGACAGCAAAAGAGACACAGATGTATAGAACAGTCTTTTGGACTCTGTGGGAGAGGGAGAGGGTGGGATGATTTGGGAGAATGGCATTGAAACATGTATATTATCATATGTGAAATGAATTGCCAGTCCAGGTTTGATGTATGATATAGGATACTCAGGGCTGGTGCACTGGGATGACCCAGAGGAATGGGATGGGGAGGGAGGTGGGAGGGGGGTTCAGGATGGGGAACATATGTACACCTGTTGTGGATTCATGTCAGCATATGGCAAAACCACTACAATATTGTAACTTAATTAGAATCCAGTTAAAATAAATACATTTATATTTAAAAAATAGATATGTATTTTTTGATGAATTGTCCTAATATCTGTGCCTTACTTTATTATTTAAAATTTATTCCTATATCAGGTATATAGCATTAATTTAATGTCTATACACTACAGTGTAATCCCTACCACAAGTCTAGTTACCATGCATCTTCAGTCAATGGGCCCCTACTGCTCATCTTGCCTACCTCCAATCCTCTTTCACTCTGGTAACAACTGATCTGTTCTCTATCAGTTTTTTTTTTTTTTAATTTTATTTTTACTTTATTTTACTTTACAATACCATATTGGTTTTGCCATACATTGACATGAATCCACCATGGGTGTATACGAGCTCCCAATCCTGAATCTTATCAGTTGGTTTTTTGTCTTTGTTTTATTTAGTTTTCTCTCCTCTCATTCCTTCTTTAAAATCCACATATGAGTGAAATCATATGGTAATTAAACTTTCTCTGCCTGATCTATTTCACTTAGCATAATACCCTCAAGGTCCATCCATATTGTTACAAATGGCAGAATTTCATTCTTTTTTTTGTTGTTGTTGTTGTTATATTCATTTGTTTTTAGATTTCACCTATAAATGAAAACATACAGAATTTGTCTTTACCTGACTTACTCCACTAAGCATAATTTCCCCCAAGTCTATCCACGTTGCTACAAGAGGCTACATTTCATTTGTTTCTGTGGTTGAGTAATATTTATATATATTTTATATATATATATATATATATATATATATATTATCCATTCATCTGTTGATGGACACTTAGGTTGCTTCCATGTCTTAGTGGTTGTAAATAGTGTTGCTATGAACATTGGGGTGGATGTATCTTTTCAAATTAGTGTTTTTGTTTTCTTAGGATATATATCCAGGAATGGATTTGCTGGATCATATGGTAGTTCTAGTTTTAATTTCTTGAGAAACCTCCACACTGTTTTCCATAATAGCTGCACCAATTTACATCTCCACCAACAGAATACATGGATTCCCTTTTCTCCACATCAATGCCAAAATTTGATGTGTGTTGTCTTTTTAACGATACCTGTTCTGATAGGTGTGAGGTGATATCTCATTGTAGTTCTGATTCACGTTTCCCTAAAGATTAGTGATGTTGAGCATTTTTTCATGTTCCTGTTGGCCATCTGTATGGCTTCTTTGGAGAAATGTTAATTCAGGTTTTCTGCTCATTTTTTCTAATTTATTTTTAATTGGAGGATAATTGCTTTACAATATTGTGTTGGTTTCTGCTATATATCAACATGAATCAGCCAGAGGTATATGTATGTCCCCTCCCACTTGAACCTCCTTCCCGCCTCCCACCCAGCCCACCCCTCTAGGTTGCCTCAGAGCACTGGAAGTGAACTCCCTGGAGCATACAGAAAATATCCACTGTCTATCTAATTTTACATATGGTAATGTATATGTTTCAATGCTACTCTCTCAATTCATCCCACCCTCTCCTTCCCCTGGTGTGTCCACAACTCTGTTCTCTAATTCGGAGTTTTCCTCATTTGTAAGTTGGGTTTTTAATATGAATTCTATGAACTGTTTGTATATTTTGGGTTAAACCATGATCAGATATATCATTTGCAAGCATTTTTTCTCCCATTAAGTAGGTTGTCTTTGCAATTTGTTGATGGCTTCCTTTGCTGTGCAAAGGCTTTTAAGTATAATTATGTCTCATTAGTTTATTTTTGCTTTTGTTTTCCTTGCCTGAAGAGAGATCAAAAAAAAATATTGCTACAATTTATATCAAAGTGTTCTATTTATATTTTCTTCTAGTTTTATAATTTCTGGTCTTACATTTAGGTCTTTAATCCATTTCAAGTTTATTTTTGCATACCATATGAGAAAATGTTCTAATTTAATTCTTTTACATCTATCTGTCCAATTTTCTGAGCACCACATATTGAAGAGCCTGTCTTTTCCCCATTGTTTATTTTTGTTCCTTTCGTCATAGATTAATTGACCATAAGTATGTGGGTTTATTTCTGGGGTCTGTAGTTTTGCTGTATGGATCTATGTCTGTTTCGTGTCAGTACCACACTGTTTTGATTACTATAGATTTGCATTATCTTATGAAGTCAGAGAATGCTATAACTCCAGTTTTGTTCTGTTTTCTTCAGATTGATCTGGCTTCAGATTGATTCATGGTCTTTCATGACTCCATACAAAGTTTAGAATTACTTGTTCTAGTTCTGTGAACAATATCATGAGTATTTTGATAGCAATTGCATAAAATCCATAGATTGCTTTGGGTAGTATGGACATTTTAACAACATTAATTCTCCCAATCCATGAAAGGATATCTTTCTATTTCTTTGTATTCTCTCATATTTCCTTCATCAAAGTTTTATAGTTTTCAGAATGCAGGTCTTTTACCTCCCTGATTAATTCTTATTTTATTCTTTGATGTGATTGTAAATAAGATTTGTTTTCTTGTTTTTTCTTTCTGATAGCTCATTGTTAATGTATAGAAAAGCAACAGATTCCTACATAATAATTTTGTATCCTGCAACTTTACTGAATTAACTTATTACTAATAGTTTTTTTGGTGGAGTCTTTAGGGTTTTCTATATATCATACCATGTCATCTGTAAATAGTGACTGTTTTACTTCTTCCCTTCCAATTTGGATGCTTTTGTTTCTTTTGTTTGTATTTCTGTGGCTAGGACTTCCAGTACTGTGTTACAGAAGTGGCAAGAGTGAGCATCATTGCTTTGTTCCTGATTTTAGAGAAAAGGCTTATTCATTATTGAATATGATGTTGGTTGTGGGTTTGTCATAAATGGCCTTTATTATATAGAGATATGTTCCCTCTATTCCAAGTTTGATGAGAATTTTTAAATAACAAATGAATGTTGAATTTTGTCAAATGCTTTTTCTTGCATCTATTGAGATAATAATGATTTTTATCTTTCCTTAGTTAATGTAGTATATCACATTGATTGATTTGTGAATATTGGACCATCTTTGCATCCCTGGACTAAATCTCACTTAATCATGGTGTGTTATCTTTTTTATATATTGTTGAATTTGGTTTGCTAATATTTCCTTGAGGACTTTTGCATTCACATTCACCAGAGATGTTGGCTCCTAATTTTCTTTCTCGTGTGGTGCCCTTGTCTTGTTTAGGTATCAATGCTGACTTTATAAAACATGCTTAGAAGGTTTCCCTTCCCTTTAATTTCTGAAAGAGTTTGAGAAGGACTGATATTAAAACTTTTTTGACTGTTTTGTAGAATTCACCAGTGAAACTATTTCGCCCTGGGGTTTTGTTAGTTGGGAGCTTTTAAAATTGCTACTTCAATTTCCTTATTAGTAATTGGTCTATTCAGATTTTTTTAAGGCCTTAATTCATTTTTGGAAGATTGTATATCTCTAAAATTTTAATCTATTTCTTCTAGGTTGTCCAAGTTATTTGTTTGTAGTAGACTCTTATGATACTTTGTATTTCTATGGCATTAGTTGTAACTTCTCCTCTTTTATTAAAGATTTTATTTATTTGTCGCCTCTCTTCTTTTCTTGGTTAGTCTACTGAGGGCTTGTCAATGTCATTTATTCTTTCAAGGAACCAAGTTTTAGTTTCATTGATCTTTTTATTGCTTTAGTCTCTATTTCATTTGTTTCTGTTTCTGTTCTTTATTATTTCCTTCCTTTGGCTAATTTGGGGGTTCATTTGCTCATTGATATGTAAAGTTAGATTGTTTACTTGAAGTTTTTCTTGTTTCTTGATGTAGGACTGTATTGATATGAACTTCCCTCTCAGAAATGCTTTTGCTGCACCCAATAGATTTTGGTATGTCATATTCTGTACTTATTTTTTTTCTAGGTATTTTTTCATTTCATCAATGATTTCTTTGATTACTCATTGCTTATTCAGTAACATGTTGTTTAATATCTATGTTTTTATGGTTTTTCCCCTTGGGACTGATTTTTTGTTTTATACCATTGTGTTCAGAGAAGATGCTTAACATGATTTTAATCTTTTTGAATTTATTAAGATGTTCTTTGTGACCTAACATATAATCTATCTAGGAGAATGTTCCATATGCACTTGAGAAGAATGTATATTCTGTTGCTTTTTGAATGGAATCTCAAGTGAGTTTATTTGATGTAAGTGATGTATTAAAGTCCACTAATATTATTGTCTGGCTCTAGGTGAGTGATCACACCATCATGATTATCTTGGTCGTGAAGATTTTTTTTGTGCAGTTCTTCTGTGTATTCTTGCCACCTCTTCTTAATATCTTCTGCTTCTGTTAGGTCCATACCATTTCTGTCCTTTATCAAGCCCATCTTTGCATGAAATGTTCCCTTGGTATCTCTAGTTTTCTTGAAAAGATCTCTAGTCTTTCCCATTCTGTTGTTTTCCTCTATTTCTTTGCATTGATTGCTGAGGAAGGCTTTCTTATCTCTTCTTGCTATTCTTTGGAACTCTGCATTCAGATGCTTATGTCTGTCCTTTTCTCCTTTGCTTTTCCCTTCTCTTCTTTTCACAGCTATTTGTAAGGCCTCCCCAGACAGCCGTTTTGCTTTTTTGCATTTTTTTTCCATGGGGATGGTCTTGATCCCTGTCTCCTGTACAGTGTCACGAACCTCATTCCGTAGCTCATCAGGTACTCTATCAGATCTAGTTCTGAACTGTGGTGTTGGAGAAGACTCTTGAGGGTCCCTTGGACTGCAAAGAGATCCAACCAGTCCATTCTGAAGGAGATCAGCCCTGGGATTTCTTTGGAAGGAATGATGCTAAAGCTGAAACTCCAGTACTTTGGCCAACTGATGCGAAGAGTTGATTCATTGGAAAAGACTCTGATGCTGAGAGGGATTGGGGGCAGGAGGAGAAGGGGACGACCAAGGATGAAATGGCTAGATGGCATCACTGACTCGATGGATGTAAGTCTGAGTGAGCTCTAGGAGTTGGTGATGGACAGGGAGGTCTGGCATGCTGCAATTAATGGGGTCACAAAGAGTCGGACACGACTGAGCGACTGAACTGAACTGAACTGAATATTATTGCATTGCTTTCAATTTTCCTTTTAAGTTCAATAATATTTATTTTATAAAACTTGGTGCTTTTATGTTGGGTGCATATATGTTTATAATTGTTATAACTTCTTCCTGGATTGATCCTTTAATCAGGTACTGCCCTTCTTTGTCCTTTATTGTAGTCTTTGTTTTAAACTCTATTCTGTCTGATATGAGAATAGGCATGCCAGTTTTCTTTTCATTTTCATATTCATGGAATATCCTTTTCTATACCTTAACTTTCAGTCTATTTGGGTCTTTACTTCTGAAGTGAGTCTCTTGTAGGTAACATACAGTTACGTCTTATTATTATTATTTGTTAAATCCATTCAGATACTCTGTGTCTTTTGATAAGTGAATTTAACCCACTTACATTTAAAGTAGTTATTGATAGGTATATAATTATCACCATTTTGTTGTTTTCTGACTCTTCTTTGTTTCTTTCTTTTTTCTCTTTTCTTTCATGTTTTGCTGGTTTTCTTTAGTCCTCTGTTGGCTTAGTGGTGAGAGATCTGCCTGCCAATGCAGGAGACACAGGAGACACCCATTTGATCCCTGGGTCAGGAAGATCTGCTGGAGAAGGAAATCGCAACTCAATCCATTATTCTTGCTGAGAAACCCAAGGACAGAGGAGTCTTGCAGGCTACAGTCAATGGAGTCACAATGAGTCACATGCTTGAATGACTGAGCACATTTAGATTTCTTTCTCATTTTCTTTGTGTACTTAGTCTAAGTACTTTTTCCTTGTGATTATCCTGAGGTTCACATCTAACATCCTGTGTAAACAGCAGTCTGTTTTAAGTTGACAGCAACTTCAGTTTGAAGATGTTCCAAAGCTTTATCTTTATTCCTCTCTACGTTTTATTCTTTTTTCTTAATATGTACATTTTACTGAAGGATAGGTGACTTACAGTGTTTCAGGTGCACAGCAAGGTGATTCAGTTGTACATATATGCATGTATTATTTTTGAAATTATTTTCCATTATAGGTTATTAAAAGATATTGACTATAGCTCCCTATGCTATACAGTAATCCTTTGTTGCATATATATTTTTAAATTAGAAATCTAGCATTCTATTCATATTAAGTCAAATATGTGGAATCAAGGTATCATAAATATTTCAGTTAGGCAAAAATTCATAAGATTTCTAAAATATATAATTATACATATTATATACATATATATGTATATAAAAGCTATTCTACTAGCCTTAGTAATGGCTTGAGAAAGAACATTAAAAAAAAGCAGAGATTGAGAAATTGGAAAACATAAACTAAATGAAATAGGAGCACTTGATATGAAATAGAAAAATTGAAAGTAAAAGATCATGATATAGTCCAGTTGTTTTTAAACATGAGTGCTCATTAGAAGATCTTCCAAGGTGGCTCAGTGGTAAAGAACCTGCCTGCCAATGCGGGAGATATTAGGGACACAGTTTCGATCCCTGGGTCAGGAAGATCGCCTGGAGGAGGGCATGGCAACCCACTCCAATATTCTTGCCTGGAGAATCCCATGGACAGAGGAGCCTGTCGGGCTACAGTCCATAGGGTTGCATAGAGTTGGCCACAGCTGAAACAACTTAGCTTGCACACGCTCATTAAACACATGTCTGGAGCCCTGGAGGGGGGAAAAAAAAGCAATACCTGGGCATTTGTGTTTTTCAAAAAATTCCAAGATAATTCTGACATGCATCTAGATTTTTAAAAGTTATTACAGGTTTTTCTATTAAATTGTAGTTTTGGTGATACAGAGTTCTGTTATTTTCCTGTTGACCAATCATGAAACAATGGTATTAAGTGAGTAATAATTACAAAATCACATAGTAAAAGATGTTTATCAGTTTTCCCAGTCTATTGCCAGTCAAAAAATAAAAGATAATCACAATTTCAAGCCATAATGGGAACATGGTTAGCCTAACAATATAAAATAGTTACATACAATCTAGTGGTCAAGCAGAGTGATGAGGTAAGTGGAAGTGCGTACATGCACATGTTTTCTTCCATTCGCCAGTCTATGTCTTTTGGTGGTGCATTTGACCATATTACCATTTTCTTAATTGTTTGGGGTTTATTGTGATTATACCCCTCCCACCGTTTTGCTGTAGCTTCTTTTTTGTCTTGGACGTGGGGTATCTTTTTTTTTTGGTGGGTTCCAGCCTCCTCTTGTCAATGGTTGTTCAACAGCTAGTTGCAGTTTTGGTGTTCAATCTGGAGGGGATGAACGCATGTCCTTCTCCTCTGCCATCTTGAACTGGAAGCAATCTGCATTTCATTCTTTGATAACACATTTAATGTGTTAAGAGATACACATTTTATATATTTATTTTATGTATCTCTCAGCTAATTTATTCAGTTACTTTTACTACTTTTGTTTTTTAATCATGTTTGCTTTACAAGTGATAGATTCACTACCTTTATTATATATTAACCTTTTACAGTGAGATTTTTACTTTTATGTGTCTTATTATTATTAATTAGTGCCATTTCTTTTCAACTACAAAGAGTTTCTTTGACATTTCTTATAAAGCCAATTTAATGATGATAAATTTCTTTAGTTGTTGCTTATCTGAGGAAATCTTAATCTCTTCTTCATTTGTTAGTGATAACCTTGCTGGGTAGAGAATTAAGGAACCAGAATGTGGTCCACTGGAGAAGGAAATGGCAAACCACTTCAGTATTCTTGCCTTGAGAACCCCATGAACAGTATGAAAAGGCAAAATAATAGGATACTGAAAGAGGAACTCCCCAGGTCAGTAGGTGCCCAATATGCTAGTGGAGATCAGTGGAGAAATAACTCCAGAAAGAATGAAGGGATGGAGCCAAAGCAAAAACAATACCCAGCCGTGGATGTGACTGGTGATAGAAACAAGGTCCAATGCTATAAATAAAAGATGAATAAATATATGCCCTTTACTGAGAGATCACAAGGAACTAGGATTATACCTGTAATCCCAAAGTTTCCTTGGTTAGTCTCAAGATTGCCAGAAATGTGTATCTGTTGCCTGTACTAGACTCTGAGGGCCCCTTGAGCAAGTCCAATTTGTCTGCTAGCACTTAATAAAGTACTTGGATATAGTGTATGCTCAATACAAATATGCTGAGGTTAATTTAGAGATATCAGTTCAGTTCAGTCTCTCAGTCGTGTCCGACTCTTTGCGACCCCATGAACTGCAGCACTCCAGGCCTCCCTGTCCATCACCAACTCCCGGAGTCCACCCAAACCCATGCCCATCAGTGATGCCATCCAACCATCTCATCCTCTGTCGTCCCCTTCTCCTCCAGCCCTCAATCTTTCCCAGCATCAGAGTCTTTTCAAATGAGTCAGCTCTCCACATCAGGTGGCCAAAGTATTAGAGTTTCAGCTTCAACATCAGTCCCTCCAATGAACACCCAGGACTGATCTGCTTTAGGATGGACTGGTTGAATCTCCTTGCAGTCCAAGGGACTCTCAAGAGTCTTCTCCAACACCACAGTTCGAAAGCATCAATTCTTTGGTGCTCAACTTTTTTTATAATCCAGCTTCAAGCAATTCCTGCTTTCAAAATATTTACATTGCATGAAGAAAACAAGGCTAATCAGCTTTAATAATTATACACATTACATTTATTAGCAACAGTAATTATGGTTATTAATATGGAATGGTTAATCTAAGAATGGTTCTTAATATAAAACTAGAGAAACAATTCAGTTTTTCCTTCACTGTATATGCTTTTAATTTTCCTATCATTGTTCTCCCTGTAACCTAAAATTGACATGTTTCTCCTATTTGATGGGAGACTTCTACTTTCCTTTTCGAAACCACAGTCTTCTGCCTGCTCTCTTCATGGCTTGCTCTATCAAGCCTTCAGGTCTCAGTTGGGTTTTGCTTTGATATCTCCTGGTCTGAGACTGTCTTAAGGACTTAGGAAGGGATTCCTGGAAGCACTCTAGAGGGAATAGAGAAGAATGAGACAGGGAAGGAGGAAAATCCAATAAGGGACCCACTATTGGCTGGGTACCCTCTTATGGGCTACTGCGGCTCCCTCTCTCTAAGAGCCCTCTGCTCCACCATGTAGAATGTGCTTCAGAATTGCTCTCTAAAAAGGCTGGAGTCTGAGGCCTTCATCTACTAACTTCTCTCCTCTTTTGATTAAGGGTCGCCCCTAGTGAATACTTTCAGTTTGCCCTGTACCTGGCAGAGCAGGCCCCCAAGGAATTTCTGCCAAAAAAGCCCTGAGGCAGAATTAGAGGTGGGATGCTGTCCATGTGCAGGGGAACTGACCCCTTCAGGTACAGCTCACATCAGACACAGGTGAACCCGGCATGAGGCTTTGCTAAATAGGCTTCCCTTAAGGCATATTGCATAACAGTATTGATCAGCTTTGATTTCATCGTCAGGGTATATCATTTTTTATCTTTATTCGTAAGCATCTAGTGTTTGGGGGGCTTCTTTTTTTCTGGAAAATGTACTGCAATTTTTCTCTAGGAAAGTCACTTCTCTATGGACAGCTGTAAGAGCCCACTCCCAGATCTAATAACAGTCAGGAAGCAGTGTGGTCCACAGTCCAGTGGATCTGTCTCTTGCTTCAATAACGTTTGGACAGAACAGACCCAGAGACTCTCCTTCCTCCAGTCCCTAACCACCCTCCAACCTTTTAATCACTTGCAACCTTTGGACCAACCGCTGAGATACCCTCAGCCTTAGGGGCCAGCCAACATCACTTTCTGAGCTTAGCTCTTTATTGCCAGTCAACCATGAGCTCCTAGATTTATCAGAATTATTCCATGCAGATGGAGGCTGTCATCAACCGCTTGGTCTACGTGTATCTGTGGGCCTCCTACACCTACTGTTACGTGAAAAACTGAGTTTGCCTCTTGATGGGTGTCTAGACAAAAGACAACTGTGGAAGATGTCACCTGCCATATCAGTAAATAAAGGATGTTGTTCACCATCAGCCACTGCAGCCTCCCTTAACTGTGCATCTGACTCTCTATGGAGGCCTTAGACAGTAGTTGCATATCAAAGGAATTATTTCAATAAGCTCAGACTCTTGCATCTTCTACATAGAAAATGCTACTGGAGATCAGTGGAGAAATAACTCCATGAAGAATGAAGGGATGGAGCCAAAGCAAAAAACAATACCCAGTCGTGGATGTGACTGGTAATAGATGCAAGGTCCAATGCTCTAAAGAGCAGTATTGCATAGGAAACTGGAATGTTAGGTCCATGAATCAAGGCAAATTGGAAGTGGTCAAACAGGAGATAGCAAGAGTGAACGTCGACATTCTAGGAATCAGCGAACTAAAATGGACTGGAATGGGTGAATTTAACTCAGATGACCATTATATCTACTACTGTGGGCAGGAATCCCTCAGAAGAAATGGAGTAGCCATCATGGTCAACAAAAGAGTCTGAAATGCAGTACTTGGATACAATCTCAAAAACAACAGAACGATCTCTGTTTGTTTCCAAGGCAAACCATTCAATATCACAGTAATCCAAGCCTATGCCCCAACCAGTAACGCTGAAGAAGCTGTTGGTTCATAAATATTTACAAATGTTAAGTCTTCTTGTTGGATTGACCCGTTTCAGTTCAGTTCAGTTAAGTTCAGTCATTCAGTCGTGTCCGACTCTGCGATCCCATGAACCACAGCACACCAGGCCTCCCTGTCTATCACCAACTCCCAGAGTCCGTCCAAACCCATGTCCATCAAGTCAGTGATGCCATCCAACCATCTCATCCTCTGTTGTCCCTTTCTCCTCCTGCCCTTAATCTTTCCCAGCATCAGGGTCTTTTCCAATGGGTCAGCTCTTCGCATTAGGTGGCCAAAGTATTGGACTTTCAGCTTCAAAATCAGCCTTCCAATGAACACCCAGGACTGATCTCCTTTAGGATGGATTGGTTGGGTCTCCTTGCAGTCCAAGGGACTCTCAAGAGTCTTCTCCAACACCACAGTTCAAAGGCATCAATTCTTCTGTGCTCAGCTTTCTTTACAGTCCAACTCTCACATCTATACATGACTACTGGGAAAACCATAGCCTTGACTAGACGGACCTTTGTTGACAAAGTAATGTCTCTGCTTTTCAATATACTGTCTAGGTTGGTCATAACTTTCCTTCCAAGGAGTAAGCATCTTTTAATTTCATGGCTGCAGTCACCATCTGCAGTGATTTTGGAGCCCCCCAAAATAAAGTCAGTCACTGTTTCCCCATCTATTTGCCATGAAGTGATGCGACCAGATGCCATGATCTTAGTTTTCTGAATGTTGAGCTTTAAGCCAACTTTCTCACTCTCCTCTTTGACTTTCATCAAGAGACTCTTTAGTTTGTCTTCACTTTCTACCATAAGGGTGTTGTCATCTGCATATCTGAGGTTATTGATATTTCTCCCAGCAGCCTTGATTCCAGCTCGTGCTTCCTCCAGCCCAGCATTTCTCATGATGTACTCTGCATGTAAGTTAAATAAGCAGGGTGACCCCTTATCATTATGTAATGCTCTTCTTTGGCTTTTGTTGCAGTCTTTACTTTAAAGTCTATTTATTCTAAGTATTGCTGCTGCTGCTGCTGCTAAGTCGCTTCAGTCGTGTCCGACTCTGTGCGACCCCATAGACAGGAGCCCAACAGGCTCCCCTGTCCCTGGGATTCTCCAGGCAAGAACACTGGAGTGGGTTGCCATTTCCTTCTCCATTGTGTGAAAGCGAAAAGTGAAAGTGAAGTCGCTCAGTCGCATCCGACTTCTAGCGACCCCATGGACTGCAGCCTACCAGGCTCCTCCATCCATGGGATTTTCTAGGCAAGAGTACTGGAGTGGCTTGCTATTGCCTTCTCCGCTAAGTATTGCTACCCAGCTTTATTTTGTTCTCCATTTTCATGGAATATCTTTTTCCATCCCTTCACTTTTAGCTTCAGTGTGTCTTTGAATTTAGTATCAGTAGGCAACATACTGATAGGTCCTATTATTTTAATTATTCATTCAGCCACCCTATGTCTTTTGATTAGATGATTTAGTCCTCATACTTAGAGTAACTTAAGTAACTATTGATAGATATGTACTTATTGCCATTTTGTTCATTGTTTTCTGGTTGTTCTCATAATCTATGTCTTCTTTTCTTCTTCTCTTGGTCTTTTCTTTGAAGAGAAGTTTTCAGCCATTATTTCTTCAAATAAGTTTCCTGCCACTTTCTTTCTTCTCCTCTGAGACTCCTGTAATGTAAATGTAAATATGCTTGATGTTGCTCCAGAAATCCCTTTAACCATCTTTATTTTTTTTAATTCTCTTTTCTTTTTGCTGTCTTGATTGGATGATTTTCACTGCCTTGTCTTCCAGTTTGCTGATTCATTCTTCTGTATCACCTAATATGTTTTTGGATCCCTTTAGTGAACTTTTCATTTCAGTTATTGTATTCTATAATTCTGGTTGGTTCTTTATAATATTTTCTAACTCTGTTGAAGTTCTCACCATATTAATTCATTATTCTTCTAAGTTCAGTGAACATTTTTATGACCATTACTTTGAATTCTTTCTCAGGTAGATTACTTATCTCCCTATCAGGGTCCTCTTTAAGGTTTTGTTTATTCTTTCATTTAGAACATAGTTCTCTGTTTTCTCATTTTGCTTACCTCTCTGTGTTTGTTTCTATGCATCAGGAAAAGCTGCCGCCTGTCTGTCCTGAAGGAGTGGTCTTGTGTCTGTGATAATCCTTCTCATTCAACTCTGACCTACCTCTTGGTTGTCTCTCAAATCTTTGTTGTTGTCTATACTACCTGATTTATTCCTAATATAACCCTGCTGTTGAGGGTAAGATGTCAGTATTCCAAGGAGAGGAATATCATTTTGCCCCTAGTCTCAGGGTGATTGGATGACAATCCCTTAGGCAGCTCTTAAAGTGTGCAGATATGTACAGTCCTGTGGAACTGCAATTGTAATCCTGATGGCCTCCAAACCAAGAGATCTGGAGGTGCCCCTGGACAAGAGTTGCAAAAATCAGGGCTCCTGACAAATGTGTATGCTCCTTCCTAGGGAGTCTTGTCAAGCTGTAGTGATGCCAAGTGAGTTCACAAGGATAGTGTCTCCCTGCTTATATTCCATGGGAGTACCTCCTTAGCCTGTAAGTATGTGAGACCTAAACCTTCTCCCTCAGGGTGAAGCTCCAGCGTCACTATGAACTCACGGATTTTAAATACATTTGCACTATTTTTACACCTTGTAATTACATCCTTATTAGTACTCAAATTTCTCTATTGTTGGCCAATGAAATTATATTCAAGTTGGTTCTAAATCCCTTTGATTCAACCCCAGTATCAATGGTAGTTTTTCTATTGTCTGGTATTAAAAGATATTCTAGCCTCATCTTGTACTTCTCCTGTCCCTAACCTGGAAGCAACCATTTCTCCAAGGAATCCTGGTATTCTTTGCTACTCAGAGAAAATATCTAAAAATGATAACCCACTGAATAACAATGAGGACCTGTGGCGGTCAAATCATGGTCTCAAACTAGCACTTTTCAGTAGATCATTGTCTCCATGTCTTTCAAGTAATGATAAGAAATTGTAATAAATGCAAAAACAGGCATAAATGCCTCCCCTTCCTCTATGCAACATGTCTCTGACCTTAACACTCATCCCACTGAGATGTGGATCTATTTCTCCAACTCTAGAATCTGGGATTGGCCATGATACTAGCCTTGGCTAATGGGCAACAGCAGAAGTGACAAAAACATAGACTTGAAAAGCAATGGCCACCTCATGAGAAGAGTTGACTCACTGGAAAAGACTCTGATGGTGGGAGGGATTGGGGGCAGGAGAAGAAGGGGACGACCGAGGATGAGATGGCTGGATGGCATCATGGACTTGATGGACGTGAGTCTGAGTGAACTCTGGGAGTTGGTGCTGGACAGGGAGGCCTGGCGTGCTGCGATTCATGGGGTCGCAAAGAGTCGGACATGACTGAGTGACTGAACTGAACTGAACTTAGTCCTTTCAGCACTTTGAATATGTCATGCCACTTCTTTCTGGCTGGTAAAGTTTCTGCTGAAAAATCTGCTAAGGGCATTATGTGATTTCCTTTGTACATAGCTGTTTTTCTCTTGCTGCTTTTAGGATTCTGTTTTTATCCTTAACTTTAACCATTTTAATTTTAAAGAGTCTCGGTGTGTATCTCTTTGAATTCATCTTCTTTTAAATTATCTGGAACTTCTCGACCTAGACATCTTTTTATTGCCAAGGTTAGAGAATTTTATAACCCTTATTTCTTCAAATAATTTTTCTGGTCCTTTATCTCCCTCTTCTCCTTCTAGGACCCCTATAATACAAAAGTTATTCTGCTTGACATTGTCCTAAATTTCAATTAAGGTTTTTTCACTATTTATTTATTTATTTTTTCAATTTGCTGCTCTGGGTGAGTTCCATTGCTTTGTCTTCTAGCTTACTGGTTTGTTCTTCTACCTCATCCAATCTGCTGTGTTTTTCAGGACCATTATAACTTCTGCTTGATATTTTTCTATATTCTTCACCAGTTTGTTGAAATTCTCACTGTGAGTATTTTTATAACTCTTATTTTGAACTCTTTCTCAGGTAGATTGTTTATCTCTGTTTTGTTTAGGTCTTTATTTTGTTCTTTTGATTGTAATATATTCCTTTGTCTCTTCATTTTGCCTAATTCTCTGTCCTTGTTTCTATTTATTTGTTGTTAGTTACCTATCCTAGTCTTGAGGGAATGGCCTATGTAGATGTCTTGTGGGGCTTTGAAGCAGAATCCCACCAGTGCTCCAGAGCCAGGCATTCATGGGTACCCCTTATTCAGGCTGCATGCAACATCTTGTTGTGGTGGGGGCCATGGCTGCTGCAGCAGTGCCCTGCAGTGGTATGCTCCAGAACAGCTGCTAGCTCAGTCATGGCTGCTGCCAGGTGCAGGTGGGCAATCCCAGTGGAGGCACAGGGGTGATTCAGGCTCTCAGCAGAGTGTTCCTATTGATGCTAACAGGTTAGAGGGAATTCCCAAATGACACCCACTGGTTTCTTGTATTAGCACGGTAGCCTAAGATTGCAAAGATGGTTCCCATCAGTGTCTCAGTATCTTAACTGGATACTGAGTATCCTAACTGGTTCCTGCTACTCTGGCAGATATTTCAAGGTTAGTAAGTGGGCTCCTTTCTATAATCTATGAGCCTTTCAACCCAGAGTTTTTGTACTGTTTTTCTGATTGAATGAGTCTGTACCCAAGCCCTTTAAGAGTGGAGTTTTCATCCCCTGTAGTTCTATAATTTTTTTGGATGTATTCCACCCTGGTTTTCAAAGCCAGTTGTTTTGGGGCTTGTCTTCCCTGTGCTGAATATAAGGGTTTGGATATCTAATGTGGAGCTCAGGTCTCTCACTCATCAGGGAAAAGGGCCACACCTTTGAGTTCCTTCCTGATTGTGAATTACCATGACTGGGGTGTAGTTTTTCCCTTGGTGAGTCTGTGTCTATGTTTCTTCCATCCATCTTAATGCTATCCTTTTACTCTTTGTTATGGAAACTCTTTTCATACAACTTTTCAGGTCCTTTCCAAAGGATTTATTCCATATGCTGCTGTGGGTTTGTTTTACCCATGGGAGGAGATGAATTGAGGATCTTATGCCACCATCTCAAACCCTCACTCTTCACCTGACTTCAGACAGTCAAACTATTAGAGAGAGAGAGAGGGTGGGTACATATGATGCAATTATGTGGTAAAAATATAATTTGATTATAGGTTAATGTTATATGGGTCTTCCTAATACAATTTGTTTTATATTCTTTAGATGAATGTTTTCTAAGTAGAATGAAAAACAAATAATGGTTAAAAGCCATTTGATGCTATATAAAGTAAAAATAGGTAATGCTAATTGTCAATAAACATCCTAAATCAGGTATACATATATTTTGAAGCTGACACATTTTTTATTAGGCATTTCAGGTATTTTTGTTGAACCATCTGGCATCGAGTCACATTCTCAGCATTCATAGCTTTAGTTCTGAACAGTTTGTCCCAACCTATTTCTCATACCTGCTGTTTTCTGCCTCCTCATACTCTTGGGTGTGACTTGTAAGTTCATTCTCCTCATTCTACCCTTTCTTTCCCTGGCTTTGAAGGTAGGTCCTTGGGAGAGCGGATCTAGCTCTTGGAGCTGACCATGTTGTCGCTGGTGGTCTTGGTAATGACCCTCCAATTTCCTTGGAGAAAATTCTCTGATCCCATGGAAGGTTCCTGATGCTCAGACAGAATTCGTATAAATGAAACAAAGTTTTCATGTGCTTATCTGTTATTTAAAACGTAAAATTGTTAAGTTTGATTTTTCACCAACCTTACAGTTCTAGGATGGACTGCCTTAAAATACAGACCATGTGGCCTCCATAAAAACCTCGGGGCTCCTGGGGGGCACCTCAAGGTAGAATGCAGACTTCTCTACAACAGCTGGAAAAACATACAAGGAGAGGCCCAGGGGCTGCCAGCTGGAGGACACGTGGCCTGTCTAATAACACACTGCAGTCCCAGAAAGCAAACATAAGTTCCCAATATACACTCTCAAATCAAAAATCCCCAGTGCAGGTCTTTCCAAGTATACACGTTGACTTGTGACTAAGCTGCTTCCCACACAGGTAATGTCATATAGCATGCTTCTGGGTCAGCAGCAGTAGGAATTTCATTGTTTAAAAACTATGGACTGTCACAAGCAACTCAAGGCAGAAGCTAGTGAGAAACCAGATGGTGAGTCCAGATATCTGACAGAGATTCCTCTCAAACAGTTCAGTATTCATGTCCAACTGAGGTCCCCATTCCCAGAAATCTTTCCTGTTTTCTTTGATGACAAGGAGCCATTCTCAGGGCTTTTTGTCCCTCTTACACCCTGTCACCCTTCACTATGTCATGTCTTGCCCAGAGTGACCATTCTGTGATTTTTCATCAGTTCAGGGAGCTGCCCTGGCTGTCCAAAACAGGACCTTCACCTTGCACGACCTCAGGGAACTCTATTTCCTCAGAATAAAAAGTTGGGAGAAGAAAAGAGTGGCTAAAAGCCACATCAGTATGGTAGCCCTGCCCCTTGAGGGGTAACATCTCACTTCCTGATTATTATGAGCAGTAGTGAAGTCTTTTACTCAATTAGTGGAGATCTCTCATTGGTTGACTAAAATGTCTTAATATCTATCCATCAGCTAAGTCTAAACTAAATTAGACAAACACAATCTTCAAATGGACCCTAGGACAGGGACAGCACCTGTTGAGAGGTCAGGAAGCCTGGCCCTGCAGTATTCTGTTCTTTATTTCCCGGCTGTGGCTGGCTGCGACCCTGCTGACGGGAGCCACTGCCCTCCCAGAGACAGGAAGTCTTGTGTGAGACTCATCTAGTGTCATGTTACATGACCATGTATCCACACAGGTGGGTACTCACTTCATCCACCAGAGGTTCTAAGATGAGAAAACTCACAGGTTGGTGACCCTTTGGGGAGACAGTATAAATGGTGTCCAAGACTGGATAGCTCTCATAATAGCTGCATTTTGGAGAAAACCATGAGCCCCTGCTTAGAATGCAAGGCCTGGGAGAGATTCCTTCCCTCTCAATTCAGTTCAGTTCAGTCACTCAGTGGTGTCCGACTCTTTGCGACCCCATGAATTGCAGCACGCCAGGCCTCCCTGTCCATCACCGACTCCCCGAGTTCACTCAAACTCATGTCCATCAAGTCGGTGATGCCATCAAGCCATCTCATCCTGTTGTCCCCTTCTCCTCCTGCCCCTAATCCCTCCCAGCATCAGAGTCTTTTCCAATGAGTCAACTCTTCGCATGAGGTGGCCAAAGTACTGGAGTTTCAGCTTCAGCATCAGTCCTTCCAATGAACACCCTTCACTGATCTCCTTCAGGATGGACTGGTTGGATCTCCTTGCAGTCCAAGGGACTCTCAAGAGTCTTCTCCAACACCACAGCTCAAAAGCATCAATTCTTCAGCGCTCAGCCTTCTTCACAGTCCAACTCTCACATCCATACACAACCAGTGGAAAAACCATAGCCTTGACTAGATGGACCTTAGTCGGCAAAGTAATGTCTCTGCTTTTGAATATGGTATCTAGGTTGGTCATAACTTTCCTTCCAAGGAGTAAGCGTCTTTTAATTTCATGGCTACAATCATCATCTGCAGTGATTTTGAAGGGCCCAAAATTAAAGTCTGACACTGGTTCCACTGTTTCCCCATCTATTTCCCATGAAGTGATGGGACCAGATGCCATGATCTTAGTTTTCTGAATGTTGAGCTTTAAGCCAACTTTTTCACTCTCCTCTTTCACTTTCATAAAGAGACTTTTTAGCTTCTCTTCACTTTCTGCCATAAGGGTGGTGTCATCTACATATCTGAGGTGATTGATATTTCTCCTGGCAGTCTTCATTCCAGCTTGTGTTTCTTCCAGTCCAGAGTTTCTCATGATGTGCTCTGCATAGAAGTTAAATAAGCAGGGTGACAATATACAGCCTTGACGTACTCCTTTTCCTATTTGGAACCAGTCTGTTGTTCCATGTCCAGTTCTAACTGCTGCTTCCTGACCTGCATACAGATTTCTCAAGAAGCAGGTCAGGTGGTCTGGTATCCAAATCCCTTTCAGAATTTTCCACAGTTTATTGTGATCCACACAGTCAAAGGCTTTGGCATAGTCAATAAAGCAGAAATAGATGTTTTTCGGGAACTCTTGCTTTTTCGATGAGCCAGCAGATGTTCACAATTTGATCTCTGGTTCCTCTGCCTTTTCTAAAGCCACCTTGAACAGCAGGGAGTTCATGGTTCATGTATTACTGAAACCTGGCTTGGAGAATTTTGACCATTACTTTACTAGCGTGTGAGATGAGTGCAATTGTACAGTAGTTTGAGCATTCTTTGGCATTGTCTTTCTTTGGGATTGGAATGAAAACTGACCTTTTCCAGGCCTGTGGCCACTGCTGAGTTTTCCAAATTTGCTGACATATTGAATGCAGCACTTTCACAGCATCATCTTTCAGGATTTGAAACAGCTCAACTGGAATTCCATCACCTCCACTAGCTTTGTTCGTAGTGATGCTTTCTAAGGCCCACTTGACTTCACATTCCAGGATGTATGACTCTACGTGAGCGATCACACCATCGTGATTATCTGGGTCATGAAGCTCTTTTTTGTACAGTTCTTCTGTGTACTCTTGCCACTTCTTCTTAATATCTTCTGCTTCTGTTAGGTCCATATCATTTCTGTCCTTTATCAAGCCCATCTTTGCATGAAATGTTCCCTTGGTATATCTAATTTTCTTGAAGAGATCGCTAGTCTTTCCCATTCTGTTGTTTTCCTCTATTTCTTTACATTGATCACTGAAGAAGGCTTTCTTATCTCTCCTTGCTATTCTTTGGAACCCTGCATTCAGATACTTATATCTTTTTCTCCTTTTTGCTTTTCACAGCTATTTGTAAGGCCTCCTCAGACAGCCATTTTGGTTTTTTGCATTTCTTTTCCATGGGGATGGTCTTGNTTCCCTTGGTATCTCTAATTTTCTTGAAGAGATCTCTAGTCTTTCCCATTCTGTTCTTTTTCTCTATTTCTTTGCATTGTATATATTCTGTTATTGTTGTTGTTATATTGAATATTCTATGGATGTCGATTAGGCCCATTTGATTTAGAGTTTTATTCAAGTCTTTTGCCTCTTTGTTGATTTTGTTAACTCTTCTGTCCAGTATTGATAGTGAGTTACTGAAATTTCTGACTCTTACTGTTGAATTTTCACTTTTTTCTTTCATTGCTGTTAATTTTGATGTATGCATTTTGGTGTTCTGTTACTAGGCATATCTACAGACTAATGAGTTTGTCTCATGAACCAGCATACAATACTAATCCAATGCTGTTCAAAAGATTTCTATAGAGAAAAAAATAGTAATGGAACTTTTCCTTTAAGATGTCATCAATTATAAGATTTTCTTGTGAAAAAAGGGACATATATTACTTAATGTTCATGTTGATTTTATATTTTATAACTGATACTGTTTCTTAAAAACATTATAACAACAACAATAATAATGTTGTAATTAGTAGCTAGAATTAATTGAATTTTTAAGTGGAATGCTTATTCCTCAGCAATGATAGATATTGGAGAAATTCCTTTGATTGAGTTATATATATTGGGACATGTTTATCTAGAAATAGGCCAGGCTCAGTTTGTCTCTGAATCATCTTGAAATCTCGTGTAACCAATGGTGGCAATTAGCTCATTTGCTTGTGAATCTTTGGAATTAATTGGGGGTAATGAAACAATGATTAAGATGTCATCAATTATAAGATTTTCTTGTGAAAAAAGGGACATATATTACTTAATGTTCATGTTGATTTTATATTTTATAACTGATACTGTTTCTTAAAAACATTATAACAACAACAATAATAATGTTGTAATTAGTAGCTAGAATTAATTGAATTTTTAAGTGGAATGCTTATTCCTCAGCAATGATAGATATTGGAGAAATTCCTTTGATTGAGTTATATATATTGGGACATGTTTATCTAGAAATAGGCCAGGCTCAGTTTGTCTCTGAATCATCTTGAAATCTCGTGTAACCAATGGTGGCAATTAGCTCATTTGCTTGTGAATCTTTGGAATTAATTGGGGGTAATGAAACAATGAGAAATAGATGGGAAAACAATGGAAGCAGTGTCAGACTTTATTTTGGGGGGCTCCAAAATCATTGCAGATAGTGATTGCAGCCATGAAATTAAAAGATGCTTACTCCTTAGAAGAAAAGTTATGACCAACCTAGATAGCATATTCAAAAGCAGAGACATTACTTTGCTGACTAAGGTCCGTCTAGTCAAGGCTATGGTTTTTCCAGTAGTCATGTATGGATGTGAGAGTTGGACTGTGAAGAAGGCTGATCGCCGAAGAATTGATGCTTTTGAAGTGTGGTGTTGGAGAAGACTCTTGAGAGTCCCTTGGCCTGCAAGGAGATCCAACCAGTCCATTCTGAAGGAGATCAACCCTCGGATTTCTTTTGGAAGAATGATGCTAAAGCTGAAACTCCAGTACTTTGGCCACCTCATGCGAAGAGTTGACTCATTGGAAAAGACTCTGATGCTGGGAGGGCTTGGGGGCAGGAGGAGAAGGGGACGACCGAGGATGAGATGGCTGGATGGCATCACTGACTCGATGGACACGAGTCTGAGTGAACTCTGGGAGTTGGTGATGGATAGGGAGGCCTGGCGTGCTGCAATTCATGAGGTCGCAAAGAGTCGGACACGACTGAGTGACTGAACTGAACTGAACTGAATGAAACAATTTGGTCTTTGCTAGTGAGAAATGATTAGCGTTCAACTACTCCATTGTAAAGAGTCACCCTGGGTATGTTTCCTAGGTTTGACAATACCTGTTTTTTTTTTCAGATGAATGTAAATAAATTTCCAAATGCCAGGTTCTTTTTAAAGAATGCAAGCTAAATATTTTAAAGTTAAACAAAATCGACCCAATATTAACTTTGTATCTCAAACATAGATTGCCTGCTTTGCTACCCTTTAGAGTCAAGGCTGGTAGGAAAATATTCCATGTAAAACTGTAAAATTATCAATTTATGTGAAAAGGTTAACACTTCACTTCATACCATTTTGGAAAAGTTTTTTTTTTTTCCCCCATCTGAAATGTGTACAGTTTGGGCTGTTTTGGCATAAATAATCACAAAACTAAAATGGTTGCCAAGGTATTAGGGCCAAGCATCTCTGAGCCAGTCATATTTTTGAAAGATATTTATAGAACTACTGAGGTTACTCAGTTAGAAGTAATTGGAGTCAAGTCATGCTTACAGAAGGTTTTTTCTTTGTTCTTCATGCTGCCTCTTAACCCAGTTCAGAGTGGCCATTATTCCACTACAAATAAATGCCAAACATTCTTTGGAAATAAAAAGGAAGGCTGAATTATAAACTTGTGTATTTGTTTTAGCATTTAGTATAGTGTATGCCATTAAATAAGTATATAATCAAATAGGCATTTTAAGAAGTGAGAGGTTGTGATGGAAATATATTGCTTTGCTCTAAACAACTATGTATTATTAAAGAAAAGAAATTTCAATTCCTTTGACATTCTAACTCTACTGTATGTTTATTCATCTTGTTCATCACTTTATAGCAGGGTTTCATCTTGACACCCTGTTCAAAACTTGGTCCCCAACTGTATCACAGGGTGTGTGTTTAATAATTCTCATAAAGCTTGATTGGTTAGGTAGGTTTGAGAAATTCTAGGTTTAACAGACTTGAATGATTTTTTTTATATTTTACTTGCAAGGTTTTTAAGTTCTTATATATTTTTCTGTAAATTGTGAGTCCCTAAGTGTGTGGTTGAGAGTGCAGTATTTTCAAAATCCACTTCATCATGAAACTCTTCTAATGAGCATCTGCTGAAGCTAGAATTCTCAGAGGATTGCTCTGGGAGACACTGCTGTGTTCCACAAGAACACATTGAAAAAGGTTCCCATTCAGTACTTACTCCTTTTTTCTATTAATTTTTTTTTTTCTTTTTTGGAATAGCAGTAAGACAAATTATCCCTTTTTAAGGGATGCAGATTGAAAGTGTCCCAGCCAGAGTGTTCTTCTTTCCTCTGTTCATAATGAGCAGCATTGTTTTTTTTTTTTTAATTTTCATTTTTTATTATTTTTTATTTTTTTACTTTACAATACTGTATTGGTTTTGCCATACATTGACATGAATCCATAATGAGCAGTGTTGATAGTGATATTCTTGGTGAACACTGTGATTTACCAAATTGTGCTTTGGTGCATTTTGCCCAAAAAGTGTCTCCTTGGGAAGCAGTCTCTAAATTTAAAATTGCAAATTGTTGGGATCCCTCGCTTAAG
This sequence comes from Cephalophus harveyi, assembly GCA_006410635.1. Taxonomy (NCBI): domain Eukaryota; kingdom Metazoa; phylum Chordata; class Mammalia; order Artiodactyla; family Bovidae; genus Cephalophus; species Cephalophus harveyi. The sequence continues at coordinate 461,481 of SJYT01054054.1, forward strand.
ACTAGACCAAGTATTGCTTTGAAATCAAGTCTCTTAAAAGAGGCCTTCTCAAGGGAAGAGGCTACTGGTACAAATGCTTTCTAAATGGGAATTTTGTCTTCTGTTTTAGAGCCTGCTTTAGAGGGCTGATTCTCCATGCCTGAAAGACTGTCATCTTAGTTGAGAAACTATAGGTCCTACTATAAATCATTTATAATTTTAAGCCATGAAAAAGTCCCTTGGATAAGATGGCTATCTTCATTCACAATAAGTTTCCTTAATCCTCTCTAGAGAAAGCCGAAGTTATCCTAGGAGTTGGGAGAGCATTCATTTGAGAACACTGAAGTGCAAGATTTTAGGTAAACATGAGTATTCTAGCTTGCTAGGGCCACCATAATGAAGTGGCACAGACCAGGTGGCTTAAACAACAGAGATTGATTTTCTCAGAGTTCAGAAGACTAAAAGTCTGAGAGCACTGTATTGGCAGCATTGATATCTTCTGAGTTTTCTCTTCTTAGCTTGTAGATGGTCATGTTCTTCCTGTATCTTCACATGGTCTTTCCTTGTGCATGTCTGTGTCCTGATCTCTTTTTGTAAGGACACTAGTCATATGACATTAGGGTCCACCTATGCCAAAGCCTTTGACTGTGTGGATGATGATAAACTGTGGAAAATTCTGAAAGAGATGGGAATACGAGACCACCTGACCCACCTCTTGAGAAACCTGTATGGAGGTCAGGAAGCAACAGTTAGAACTGGACATGGAACAACAGACTGGTTCCAAATAGAAAAAGGAGTACGTCAAGGCTGTATATTGTCACCCTGCTTATTTAACTTACATGCAGAGTACATCATGAGAAACACTGGGCTGGAAGAAGCACAAGCTGGAGTCAAGATTGCCAGGAGAAACATCAATAACCTCAGATATGCAGATGACACCACCCTTATGGCAGAAAGTGAAGAGGAACTAAAAAGCCTCTTGAAAGTGAAAGAGGACAGTGAAAAAGTTGGCTTAAAGCTCAACATTCAGAAAATGAAGATCATGGCATCTGGTCCCATCACTTCATGGGAAATAGATGGGGAAACAGTGGAAACAGTATCAGACTTTATTTTTGGGGGGCTCCAAAATCACTGCAGATGGTGATTGCAGCCATGAAATTAAAAGACGCTTGCTCCTTGGAAGGAAAGTTATGACCAACCTAGATAGCATATTCAAAAGCAGAGACATTATTTTGCCAACAAAGGTCCGTTTAGTCAAGGCTATGGTTTTTCCATTGGTCATGTATGGATGTGAGAATTGGGCTGTGAAGACAGCTGAACACCGAAGGATTGATGCTTTTGAACTGTGGTGCTGGAGAAGACTCTTGAGAGTCCCTTGGACTGCAAGGAGATCCAACCAGTCCATTCTAAAAGAGATCAGTCCTGGGTTTTCTTTGGAAGGACTGATGCTAAAGCTGAAACTCCAGTACTTTGGCCACCTCTTAACGAAGAGTTGACTCACTGGCAAAGACTCTGATGCTGGGAGGGATTGGGGACAGGAGGAAAAGGGGATGACAGTGGATGAGATGGCTGCATGGCATCACTGGCTTGATGGACATGAATTTGAGTGAACTCCGGGAGTTGGGGATGGGCAGGAGGCCTGGCGTACTGCAAAGAGTCAGACACGACTGAGCAACTGAACTGAATACTCTAATACTTTGGCTACCTAATGTGAAGAACTGACTCATTGGAAAAGACCCTGATGCTGGGAAAGATTGAAGGCGGGAGGAGAAGGGGACAGCTGAGGATGAGATAGTTGGATGGCATCACTGACTCAATGGACATGAGTTTGGGTAAACTCTGGGAGTTGGTGATGGACTAGAAGGCCTGGTGTGCTGCAGTCCATGGGGTTGCAAAGAGTTGGACACAGCTGAGCGACTGAACTGAACTGAACTGGATGATCTAATTTAATGCTAATTAATTAGTTTAATTCTGTAAAAGAATCTGTCTCTAAATATAGTCATATTCTGAAGTACTGGGGGGTTAGGACTTCAACATATGACTTTTAAGGAGGCATCATTCAGCCCGTAACAATGAATAATCATTGATTAGTAGCAGTCTTTTGAATGTATTTTATTAGGTTAAACATATTAGGAACATTTCATAGACAGACAAAATATCATAGGAAAAATATTGCAGAATTTCATGGCCAATGGATAAAAGCAAAGCCTCACTTTACTTTTCTATGAATTTCTCTAGATATTTTCAGAGTTGATCTGTAAAAAAGGAAACTGTCATCTATGCTGTAAGAAAGTTAAAAAACAGGAAACCAGGTCTAAGTATTTGTATACTTATTTTGTAATTATCACTATTTCAAACTCAGGGCATGTATAGGAAATGGTAATATTGGTTTTCACACTGGGATTGATATAACAAGTGCCTGTGACTGCTGAAGCCTGAGGGAGTCATCTCAACATACCCATAACTTTTTCCTCAGCAAAAGCATGTATCACATACATTGATTTAACTGTAAATGATTACCTGAAACTGAAGAACATGAGGGAAACTAGACTCATGTAATAGAATAGTAGAATTTTTACTTGGAAGGGATCTTCAGTGCAGTTCAGTTCAATTGCTCTGTTGTGTCTGACTCTTTGTGACCCTTTGAACCACAGCACACCAGGCCTCCCTCTCCATCACCTACTGCCCGAGACTACCCAAACCCATGTCCATTGAGTCGGTGATGCCATCCAACCATCTCATCTTCTGTCATCCCCTTCTCCTCCTGCCCTCAATCTTTCCCAGCCTCAGGGTCTTTTCAGTTGAGTCAGCTCTTCTCATCAGGTAGCCAGAGTATTGGAGTTTCAGCTTCAATATCACTCCTTCCAATGAACACCCAGGGCTGATCTCCTTTAGGATGTACTGGTTTGATCTCCTTGCAGTCCAAGGGACTCTCAAGAGTCTTCTCCAACACTACAGTTCAAAAGCATCAATTCTTCAGTGCTCAGCCTTCTTTATAGTCCAACTCTCACATCCATACATGACCACTGGAGAAACTATAGCCTTGACTAGACGGACCTTACTTTGTTGGCAAAGTAATGTCTCTGCTTTTTAATATGCTGTCCAGGTTGGTCATAACTTTCCTTCCAAGGAGGAAGGAGCATGGGCAATCACCATCTGCAGTGGTTCTGGAGCCCCCCCAAAATAAAGTCAGCCACTGTTGCCACTGTTTTCCCATCTATTTGCCATGGAAGGGATCTTAGACATCACATTTTGGTCATTCACAAACCTATTACCACATTCAATTCAGTTCAGTCGCTCAGTCGTGTCCGACTCTTTGCGACCCCATGAATCGCAGCACGCCAGGCCTCCCTGTCCATCACCAACTCCCGGAGTTCACTCAGATTCACGTCCATTGAGTCATTAGTGAAGTTCAATACTGTTCAACACTGGTACTGTTAATTAGGGCTTCCCTGGTGGCACTAGTGGTAAAGAACTTGCCTGCTAATGCAAGTGATGTAAGAGATGCAGGTTTGATCCCTGAGTGGGGAAGATCCCCTGCAGGAGGGCATGGGAACCCACTCCAGTATTCTTCCCAGGAGAATTCCGTGGACAGAGGAGCCTGGTAGGCAATAGTCCTTAGGGTTGCACAGAGTTGGACATGACTGAAGCGACTTAGCACACTTGCACTGCTAATTATCTAATGGCTCTCCTTATATTGTCTTATTCTATATAAAAAAAAAAAAAAACCTTTAGCTTTTGCCACATCATAAATAAAAATACATTTTGAACTGGAATTCAGTATATGTTAAAAGCATTTCTTGACTTATAAATATATATGTATATATAATATTTAAATTATTCCACACTTGCTGTCTTCCATCATTTAGCATTGAGAAGCAGTGGATTCAATGAAGACCTTGAAGAACTTTAAGGCCCTAAGGAATGGTGGAGTCAGTAACTCTAAAAAAATCTGTGTCTCTGAATGACTGCAAGAGAACGTGACATGAACAAAAAATAAATCTTGTGTTAAGCTTCAGTGATTTTGGTACTGCTTATTATAGCAATTAGCTTAGCCTGACTAATGTGGTCAGTTTTGTAGGACTTTAGATATTTCAACCCTCAATGATCTTTTCTTGCATTTAAATTGTAGAAACTTATCATTATTTATCCCTAAACACTTTTTCTTTTTTATAAAGCCATTAGAATTATATTTTCAGCTGTGAACCTGCAATGAAGGTAGTATTGAAGTAAATGTATTACTCAGTTTCCTCATTACTTTGCATATTATAATAAATTTTCCAGATAAATTTTTAAAATTTTTTTCAGAAATTTAGCATTCAGTTATGAATGCTAAAAAAGGCAAGTGTAGCTACATGGAAGGTGCAAGCTGCAATTGCCCTTGCCCATGCTCTGGTTAAAAATCCTACAGTCCTACTTTAGGATGAGTTCTTACCACCTCAAGGCACTCAGAGTTCCTTGAAACTTTAGGTAAGAATTGTTCATCACCAAGGGTTTAGGCCAATTTGAAATCACTATCATGAACAAAAAGTAAAATTAATTATATACATGTATATTTATGTAATTCTTAGAATTGATTAACTTGAAAAACAAAATCTCCTTTTTTCTTTGGTATTTATACATGATTTTTTATTTTATTTGCTTTATTGGGCTTTGAGTTTGACAGGGCTGTTTTGGGTATGTGGGTATCCCCTTGAGACAGAAATGGCAACCCACTCCAGTATTTTTGCCTGGGAAATCCATGGACAGAGGAGCCTAATGGGCTACCATCCATGGGGTCGCAGAAGAGTTGGACACAATTTGGCAGCTAAACAACAACAACAAAGTCTATATGTGATGGGGTGGTTGTATTTGTTCCTAAATGTCACTTGTAGATTAATACCAGATACCACTTATAGATTAATACCAGATACAGCTGTCTTGGGGATGAAATAATAAACATGAACCAATGTAAACAATCTAGATTTTAAAGCAAATACAGTGACAAAATGTTAAAGATGAAGTGGAGTCAGTTTGCTCAATAGTATTGTTGCCAATAGGTTAGTGGCCCAGTCAGTAAGTTATAATGTGAATCAAGGTTATGGTCCAGAAAGCACCACAGCTTCTCCTTTCATGGAACTCATAGACTATGTATTAAAGTGCAAACAACACAGAAGCAGTGGGTAACTTAATATCTGCTTGTGTCAGAATTACTCCTATGCGCCACAATCTAGAATGTTCCTGCAGCATAGCCCTAGAGCATCCCCTCAAGACACAGGCAGAAGTTTCTACAAGGGAGAAGTTTTACTTCAGTGGAAATAGTTATTAATCATATTCCAAAATGTTCTTTCTAGATTTCCCTGAAAAATAATATAATTGTAATATCATCAGTTTATTGCAAATATAAATAAGAAATGAAAAAGCATAGAATAAACTAATATTCATCATTTAATACTTAAGTATCTACAGAAAATTTTAACAAGTATTTACTGTTATAGATAAATTTTGGCTCTGAAATGAATAAAATAATTTTCTTTTTAATAGCATTCACTTTTATGTATGCATTAGGTGCTTCTTTAAGCAATGTGAACAGATCTCAGAGTCTAAAAGGAATAGGGCTTGGTTGCTTTTTGAAGAGTAAAAAAAATACATATTCCTATTTGAGGTATCATATCTTGACTCTTTTCAGAGTGACTTTTACCAATTGATAAAAAATTACTGTAATTGTATCAGATATTTAGTGTTATTCAATACATGAAATGCGAAGCAAAATTAGTCACTTTCTCTCCGCTAACTCATGATACCTTGTGTAACTTTTATTTTATTTTGTCTTTCCTTTTAATTACTGATCAATGCTATGAAGTGGATCAATATATTAAAGGTTTCTAAATGTGGTACATAAGCCTTTAAGAATTAGTAGTGCTATCATTCATATAAGGGAAAGGAAGTTGCCTTTATGGATACATGATACTTAGATTGCATTGTTTTGCTTCCTTCATTTACTTTTGTTTCTTATTTTTCTTAGCTAGAGGTTGCATGTTTATAAGCAGAATACAGAAAACAAATAATAATAACAAAATCATCCATAGCCTCATCATCATTCAAACCTAACCATTGTATGTGTGTGTGTGTGTAATTTAGGTTCCTGATGTTTAACTTTGTTTTGATATGCATTTTTTCCCAAATATTATATCTTTAATGGGTATATACCATCTATCTTGGCTGTTTCCCTTTCTTTCCTTCTTTGCTTCTTCTTCCCTCTCTCCCTTCCTCTCCCTTCCTCTCTTCCTTATTTCCTTCCTTCCTCTCCCTCTCCCTCTCTTCCCCTCTCCTTCCCTTGCTTCCTTTCTTTCATCTTTCTTTTTATTAAAGTAGTTTTGTGACAATCATCTTCATGTATAAAGTGTTCCAATTTTCATATCTTGGTCAAAGTAATCATCAGAGTATGTGAATATTTTCAAGACTCTTGGCAAATATTGTCAATTTTATTTTACCAGAGAATTAGACCAAATTAAACTCCCACTATGTATTTGAGAACAACTGTTTCCTCTGGGTATCACTCGTATTGGAAATTACCAGATTTTTTTCTTGTTGCTGTTGCTAATTTGACAGGTTAAAAATAACTCACTTTTTCTGATAATTGGTGATATTATCTTTACATGGCTTTAAAAACATTTAGAGTATGGTGATCCATATAATGTATTTTTATTGCTAAAGTGAAATAAATTGTACATCTTTCATTATTATTTTTTCCCATCAAAGTCTAATCTATGTTGCACTCACAGGTTTTCTCCTATCATAAAGATGAACATAATTACAAAATTTGGGAATGCCTCAGTTTGGAAATAAAGGATGCAAGTTAAATTCATGGCACAAAAGGATACACAATTCCTTTGTAGAAAAGAAGATAATAAGGAGAAAAATTTCTTTCCCACAGAGCTTTGTATTTCCATTCTACTGATCATTTTTAATAGCTTCTGTCTGTTCTTGTTCATTTATTAAGAAGATGACTATTTTCAGAAACTACACATAGTATACATTATTTGGAATTTGTGATTAAACATAATCCCCAAACACAGCAAAGTAAAATATACTCCTTCCTGGAACAAATTTTTAATTTGCCTTCTTGTTAATGGTTGCTCATTTCTGGCAATGATTAAGTGTCAGTAGAAAATATACTTTTTTATGTGAAGCCTTTTGGCCATTATAAAGGTGAATTTTTCATTAGAAAATTTAAAGTCAGATTTCTCTTAAAGTTAGAAACAACTGTGGCCTTAAAAATGTCCATTTTTCTTTTTAATTGTGCATAAGGTAGTATTAATCAGGATGTGGCACAATTCACCGAGTTGTTTTATAAGAACGATAGTCTTAAAACTTTACTTGATATTCTACTTGAACAGTTAGATTCATACTGCAATTTCCAGTATTAAAATGCTTCATCTATACTGTACTTTAATTAATCTCTTTTGGGACAGTTATAGCTTACACTGGAAGGTCTCTTATAAATTGGTGTCTGTTCATTCAAGTATTCCCTGAAGTGTATTTGGGGTTTTTACAATCCAGGTAAGATTAAGTCAAGCTATGATACTGTGATTAGTTGTTCATCCACATTAGTCAATGCTGATCAGAACTCTAAGGAGGATTAAAGATGCCAGTCAGCCAAAATGCCACCCTCCTCTACCAGTCTTCAGATCTTTTCTTACTCAGTCAGATTTTTTGTTAGAGTTTCTTTTTTGGATAAAGCAATGCAAAGATGATCTGTATCAAACATACTGGTAGAATAGTTATTGATTACTTGGGAATGGAGGAGCTTACTGAAAAATACTCTGCCCTATTCTTGTTATCATTGCCTAGATTATCAGGTCATCTCTGGGGAGGACTCTGTCTTAGAACAAACATAGAGTGTCTATAGTTCAAGACGTTATAGAACTAATCTTCTGCACCTTTTAGACCCTCTAGAGTTATAGTTCAAGACTTTCTAGAACTTGACCTCTTAGAACTAGTTACAATTCAAGACCTTCTAGAAAGTCTACAAAGCCTTTTAGAGTTATATTTCAAAACCTTCTAGAACTAACACCCAAAAAAGATATCCTCTTCATCATAGGGGACTGGGATGCAAACATAGCAAATCAAGAGATACCAGAAGTAACAGGCAAATTTGGCCTTGGAATACAAAATTAAGCAGGGCAAAGGCTAACAGTTTAGCCAAGAGAATGCACTGGTCATGGTGAACACCCTCTTCCAGCAACACGAGAGATGACTCTACACATGGACATCACCAGATGGTCAATACAGAAATCAGATTGATTATATTCTTTGCAGCTAAAGATGCAGAAGCTCTATACAGTTAGCAAACACAAGACCAGGAGCTGACTGTGGCTCAGATCATGAACTCCTATTGCAAAATTCAGACTTAAATTGAAGTAAGTAGGGAAAACCACTAGACTGTTCAGGTGTCACCTAAATCAAATCCCTTGTGATTATAGAACAATGGAAGTGACAAATAGATTCAAGCGGTTAGATCTGATAGACAGAGTGCCTGAAGAACTATGGATGGAGGTTCTTGACATTGTATAGGAGGCAGTGATCAAGACCATCCCCAAGAGAAAGAAATGCAAAATAAATAGCTAAAAAAAGAAGAGAAGCGAAAGGCAAAGGAGAAAAGGAACGATATACCCATTTGAAAGTGATCAATGCAAAGAAATAGAGGAAAACAATAGAATGGAAAAGACTCTTCAAGAGTCTTTGGGAAAGAGATCTCTTCAAGAAAATTAGAGATACCAAGGGAACATTTCATTCAAAGATGGGCACAGTAAAGGACAGAAATGGTATGGACATATCAGAAGCAGAAGATATTAAGAAGAGGTGGCAAGAATACACAGAACTACACAAAAAAGATCTTCACGACCCAGATAACCACAGTGATGTGATCACTCACCTCGATCCTGACATCCTGGAATGTGAAGTCAAGTGGGCCTTTAGGAAGCATCACTGTGAACAAAGCTAGTGGACATGATGGAATTCAAGTTGAGTTATTTCAAATCCTAAAAGAGGATGCTGTGAAATGGCTATACTCAATATGCCAGCAAATTTGGAAAATTCAGCAGTGGCCACAGGACTGGAAAAGGTCAGTTTTCATTTCAATCTTCATGAAGAGCAATGCCAAAGAATGTTCAAACTACCACACAATTGCAGTCTTTTCACACGCTAGCAAAGTTATGCTCAAAATTCTCCAAGCCAGGCTTCAACAGTATGTGAACTCTGGACTTCCAGATGTCAGGCTGGATTTAGAAAAGGCAGAGGAGCCAGAGATCTAATTGCCAACATTCGTTGGATCATAGAAAAAACAAGAAAATTCCAGAAAAACATCTACTTCTGCTTTATTGATTATGCCAAAGCCTTTGACTGTGCAGATCACAACAAACTGTGGAAAATTCTTCAAGAGGTTGAAATACCAGACCACCTTTCCTGCCTCCTGAGAAATCTGTATGCAGGTCAAGGAGCAACACTTAGAACTAGACATGGAAAAACAGACTGGTTCCAAATTGGGAAAGAAGTATGTCAGGCTGTATTCTGTCACCCTGCTCATTTAACTTATATGCAGAGTATATCATGAGAAATGCTGGGCTGGTAAATCACAAGCTGGAAACAAGATTGCTGGGAGAAATATCAATAACCTCAGATATGCAGATGACACCAACCTTATGGCAGAAAGTGAGGAGGAACTAAAGAGCCTCTTGATGAAGATGAAAGAGGAGAGTGAAAGAGCAGGCTTAAAACTCAACATTTCAGAAGACTAAGATCATGGCATCTGGTCCGATCACTTCATAGCAAATAGATGGGTAATCAATGAAAACAGTGACAGAGTTTGTTTTCTTGGGCTCCAAAATCACTGCAGATGGTGACTGCAGCCATGAAATTAAAAGATGCTTGCTCCTTGGAAGAAAAGCTGTTACTGACCTAGCTGCTGCTGCTGCTGCTGCTAAGTCGCTTCAGTCATGTCCGACTCTGTGCGACCCCACAGACGGCAGCCCACCAGACTCCCCTGTCCCTGGGATTCTCCAGGCAAGAACACTGGAGTGGGTTGCCATTTCCTTCTCCAATGCATGAAAGTGAAAAGTGAAAGTGAAGTCGCTCAGTCGTGTCCGACTCTTGGCGACCCCATGGATTGCAGCCTACCAGGCTCCTCCGTCCATGGGATTTTCCAGGCAAGAGTACTGGAGTGGGGTGCCATTGCCTTCTCTGTACCAACCTAGAGAGCATATTAAAAAGCAAAGACATTACCTTGCCAACATAAGTCTGTTTAGTCAAAGCTATGGTTTTTCCAGTAGTCATGTATGGATGTGAGAGTTGGACTATAAAGAAAGCTGAATGTCAAAGAATTGATGCTTTTGAGCTGTGGTGTTGGAGAAGTCACTTGAGAGTCCCTTGAACTGCAAAGAGATCCAACCAGTTCATCCTAAAGGAAATCAGTCCTGAATATTCACTGGAAGGACTGATGCTGAAGCTGAAACTTCAATACTTTGGCCACCTGATGCAAAGAACTGACTCATTTGAAAAAACCATGATGCTGGGAAAAATTGAAGGCAGGAGAAGAGGATGACAGAGGATGAGATTTTTGGATGGAATCACCAACTGGATGGATATGAGTTTGAACAAGCTCTGTAAGCTGGTGATGGACAGGGTGCCGCAGCATGGGGTTGCAGTGAGTTGGACACGACTGAGTTACTAAACTGAATGGATAGAATGTGTCAGGTAATACATAAAGCATTTCTTGTTATATTATGTGATTTCAAGGAAAATTAAAAAAAAATTATTTTTATTTTTTGTTTATTGTGGGGGAGGGTATTGAGTTGCTTTTTACTTAACATTGGTTTATTCTAGCATAAATTGCACAGAGCAGACTTAGGAAATCTTGTCTTTGCCGTTTACTAGTTATTCTATCCTTGGACAGAACATTTATTCTCTTAGAGCTTTTATGATTTGTTTTGTAAAATGAAGAAAATAGCACTTCACATATTTGATAAGATTTTTATAGTCAAATGATATGTTGTGAATAAAAGTGCTCCTTATTTTCTTTCTAAGAGAAAATCTGTTGTATTTATATTGAAACAATTTTGTTTTCAGTCACTAAGGTGTGTCTGACTCTTTGTGACCCCATGAACTGCAGCATGCCAGGCTTCCCTGTCCTTCACTATCTCCAGGATTTTGCTTGAATTCATCTCTATTGAGTTGGTGATGCTATCTAACCATCTCATCCTCTGTCACTTCCTTCTCCTTTTGCCTTCAGTGTTTCCAAGCATCAGGTTCTTTTTCATGAGTCAACTCTTCACATCAGGAAGTATTGGAGCTTCAGCTTCAGCATCAGTCCTTCTAATGAATGTTCAGAATTGATTTTCTTTAGGATTGATTGGTTTGATCTCCATGCAGTTCAGGGGGCTCTCAAGAGGTTTTTCTTTTATTACAATCCAAATTAGAAAAGTACAGTTTCTTCAATGTTTTTGTTCTATCACTTGTATTTTAAAACTTGCATTTTTGAAAGAGGTTTCAAATAGCTGTTTTTATTTTTCTTAAACATTTTGTTTTGTATTGTATGTGGGGTCGCACAGAGTCAGACAACGACTGAAGCAACTTAGCAGCAGCAGCATAGCTGATTAACAATGTTGTGATAATTTCAGGTGGACAGCAGACGGATTCAGCTATAGATGTACATGTATCCATTCTCCCCCAAACTCCCCTCCCATCCAGGCTGTCACATAAAATGCAGAGTTCCCTGTACTATACAGTTGGTCTTTGCTGGTTATCCATTTTAAATATAGTAGTGTGTACTTGTCCATCCCAAATTCCTTAACTATCCCTTCCCCACTTCCTTCCCTCTGGCAATTATAAGCAAATAGCTATTTTCTACTTTGTAGATTACTCTTTATAAAAGAGATATTTCAGGATGGGGAACACATGTACACCTGTGGCAGATTCATGTCAATGTATGGCAAAACCAATACAATATTGTAAAGTAATTAGCCTCCAAAAAATAAAAAAAAGAAATATTTGTTCATTGCGGAAAATAGAGGTAAGCAAAATTTTATTAAAATTACTCATAGCCCCATTATTTAAAAACAACAGTAACCCATAATTATGCGTAAGGTGGTATTTGGGGTTGGGGTGTGTGAAACTGATCCTTTCCATGGTGCTGACATGTAAACATGGTAGGAGGGTTTCTGACTTTTTAAATGTGACTTTTCAGATCTCTGTTTTTGAAGACAGTAGAAAATGTTGGCAAAATTTTTATTTAGACATTTCCAATCCTATATTATTGGTCCTTGTATTTAGTACAATTTGTCTGTCCTTGTGGGAATAAGCCTGAGCTGCCTGTGTTTCATTAAGAAAAAATTTATCACTGTCACTACATCCAGCTCTGCAGGTGGCTTATTGCCAACTCTTTACTACTTAACTGAGGTTGAATTAGACTAATAGTTTTGTGCACTGAACAGCGAGACTGTCAGCTCCTTATAATGATTCATATGTTACAGCTGCAGTCCATGCTTGTTAATAACATCTGACTTTTCATTGAACCACAGAGCTTCCTGTCGTCTCAGCTAATCTTTTGATAAAATGTCAACTTTTCAGTTTTCTAAGTGACTGAAACTTAAAATTCATAGATCTGAAGAAGTCATTATTCAAAGTATATTAGACTGTGAGAAAATAAACCATTTTTAATATTTACTAAAATTCACATGTAGGAAATATATACTTTCCTTGGGAAAATACTTTTTTATATTTTCAGAGAAATTATTCATGTTTAAAATGACTTTTTATGCAGAAAAACTTCTCCATCATGTCCTATTCCAGAATTTTTTCCCTAAATGTCAATAAGCCCAAGTTGAATTTTATGATTTTGGGAATATTTATGGACATAATTTTGCCTTCCATTGTTCCATGCTACTTGAGCACATTATTAGAGAAAATGGTTCAAGCCAAGAAATAAAAAAGCTAAAATACGTGCTTTTGTTAATTTCTCATAAATATTTTATTTTAAAAATTAAAATTGAAATAAGTGTATATTATCAAAACATTATACATTAATGAAAACATTGTATATTATGAAATCAGTTTGACCTTTGAATAAGACTCTTGTATGCTCTGTCAGGTAGGATTGGTTTTTGGTGAAAATATAAGCAGTCTAGTTGATGACTCATTTCCTAGGTTATTCAAGTTAGTCACAAGTAATTTAGGATTTAATTTATGGTTCTCCATTTAAAAAAATTGAGAAGCTCACTTGAAGGCCCCTAGAAAATTGGTTTACTAACATGAAGCATGGTGGTAGGTCGCTGATTTCTTTTTTTTAAACACGGCATTTTCTAGCCTTGCTAACTTTTTATTTCACAATGCCAAGTACTAGCACTTTAGTTTTTTCAGCTTAGCGTCAACAATACATTAATTAAAATTATGAACTACAAAGTAACAGCAGCAAACAGGAATTTAAATATTTCTCTGGCAAACACAGAACAGAATAGACTCAGATTTTATAATGAAAAGAAATTTGTTTGAATATAAATAAGTTAGTGAGTGATGCATTGTATTAGCTTTAAAGAAATATAACATGTCCTTGTGTAAATATTTTCAAGAATCATATTCGTAATTTTTAACAAACAGTTTTGACTTAGTTAAAAGCCTATTTCTCTTAGTTCTAGTGATCTTGGATATGGTTCCTACATGGGATCGTCTTTAACGTAGCAGATAAGTCAACATTCATTGTTGAGTAAGACAAATGTAACCTTTTCTGTCTGTAATTTGAATTCTTTATTCATCTGGTGAAATCAGAGTAAGCCTTTGTGGTGGATTCTGTGGATTGTTTTTATAAAGATGGATTTAGCCTTCTTACTCCTGTGATTTCCAGTACTACACTGTCTGAAGGTTAAAAATTGAACAAAACAAAACATTTCACGTTTGTTGTTATTGATAAGGTTCCAGGTGTCATTTGGGTTCTTCCAATCTGGTACATTCATGGGAGACTTGAATTTGAAACTAACTGGAATAGAGACTGGACTACCGAGGTGGTGCTTGTGGTAAAAAACCAAGTGCCAGTGCAGGAGACACAGAAGATCTGGATCTGATCACTGGGCGAGGAAGATCTCCTGAAGGAAGGCATAGCAGCCCACTCCAATATTCTTGGCTGGATAATCCCATGGACAGAGGCATCTGATGGGCTAAGTCTATAGGATCACAAAGAGTTGGACACTTATGTTGAAGTGACTTATCATGTACCCATGGGATAGAGACTATAATTCTACCATTCAAATAATGTCAGAGGCAAGCACTGGCTTTTGTAACCAGTTTATTGATCAGCAACTTTTTTCTGGTGGCAGGTGCAGCATATCTGGAAACAGCAAAAGTAGAATAATTCTTAGGGCTGGGAACTTTTTTAGACATTATACCTGGGTCTTCTTCTGATTCTCTAGATCATCCAGCAGTTTTTACACCATAAAGTAGTTATAATATGTCTATTTCTCTTTAACAGGTTTCTGTGGTTTGTAATGGAGCCTGAAATGATTAAGAACCTTCCTACATTTTATACTATTCAAGGGAATTTTGATTATCCATTTCTGATAATGGAATGAATAGATGTTCCACAATAATTTTGTCAGTTGACCCATGATATAAGTGAATGATACTGATACATAGAGCTCTGATTTCTGAGTAAGTTTTTGGAGACAGAAATTTTGAGAAAATGAAGAGAAATATGTGTTCTTTTCTTCTAAAGTTCTTTTTATAGAAAATAATCATTTTATTCAGTGATGCAAAAAAGGTAAATATACACATATACACATTCTGTACTCATATATTTTCTATAGTATTGGGGAAATTAATGCCACAAAATTCCCCAAATATCTTGATATATTTGAATAAGATGAAGTAGTAAAGTTATATCACTTCATCACTTCACATATACATCTTTATTATATTTCTGTTTCTCCTTAGATGTGAAATGTTTTCCTGGGTCTCAGTTTTCTCATCTGTTTAATGATAGTACTAGATTTGATGTGCTTCTCTGGTGGCTCAGTGGTTTGGAATCTGCCTGCAATTCAGGAGCTGCAGGAGATGCGGGTTTGATCCCTGAGTCAGGAAGATACCCTGGAGGAGTGTATGGCAACCCACTCTAGTATTCTTGCCTGGAGAATCCCATGGACAGAGGATCCTGTTGGGCTACAGTCCATAAGGTTACAGTGGGTTGGACACGACTAAAGTGATACCACGTATGCACGTACTGGACTTGTTAATCACTAAATTCCCTTCTAGCTGTAGGATTAAATTATACAATAATTCTTCTGTTGAAAAAGTTCATATTGAAAATTGAACCAGATTTTATCATGTCTATTTCAACTAGAATTTTATGAAACTTTTCTTCCCAAGTCTCCTATAATCTTCAAGTTACTCTGGATACCAGTGGTACTTAAAGTGTGATCTTTTTTATACCACCACCATCAATATATTTGGGATCTTTCTTTAGAAACACATATTAATACACTTCACCCCTGAACTACTGAATCAGAATCAGTGGAGTTGGCACCTATAAATCTGGGTTTTAATGAGACCTCTAGGAAATTTTGATAAATGCTAAAGGTTGAGAAACACTGGTATAGAATATATCAGAAGTAAAAAAGTAAGCAGCAATGTAAAGCAAACCAGTGCTGTCTACTTGTTATATTGTGCATATGTGCTAAATGCCTTCAGTCGTGTCTGACTCTTTGTGACCCTATGGACTGTAGCCCACCAGGCTCCTCTGTTCATGGGATTCTCCTGGGAAGAATACTGGAGTGGGTTGCCATGTCCTCCTCCAGGGGATTTTCTCAACCCAGAGATCAAACTCTCGTCTCATGTCTCCTGCATTGGCAGGCAGGTTCTTTACCAGTAGTGCCTGGGAAGTACCTGGGAAGCCCAGTTATATTTACAGTTAGTCAAAACTAGTGGGTGGATCTGAGAACAGATGGCAGAGAAGTAGGAGGATGTGGAGTACATCTCTCTCCATGGATACATCAGGAATACACCTTCAGACACAGAAGTGCATGCAGAACACCAGCTGAGAGCAGACAGGAGTACCTGAGCAGATGATTAAGAACCTTCCTACATTTTATACTATTCAAGGGAATTTTGATTATCCATTTCTGATAATGGAATGAATAGATGTTCCACAATAATTTTGTCAGTTGACCCATGATATAAGTGAATGATACTGATACATAGAGCTCTGATTTCTGAGTAAGTTTTTGGAGACAGAAATTTTGAGAAAATGAAGAGAAATATGTGTTCTTTTCTTCTAAAGTTCTTTTTATAGAAAATAATCATTTTATTCAGTGATGCAAAAAAGGTAAATATACACATATACACATTCTGTACTCATATATTTTCTATAGTATTGGGGAAATTAATGCCACAAAATTCCCCAAATATCTTGATATATTTGAATAAGATGAAGTAGTAAAGTTATATCACTTCATCACTTCACATATACATCTTTATTATATTTCTGTTTCTCCTTAGATGTGAAATGTTTTCCTGGGTCTCAGTTTTCTCATCTGTTTAATGATAGTACTAGATTTGATGTGCTTCTCTGGTGGCTCAGTGGTTTGGAATCTGCCTGCAATTCAGGAGCTGCAGGAGATGCGGGTTTGATCCCTGAGTCAGGAAGATACCCTGGAGGAGTGTATGGCAACCCACTCTAGTATTCTTGCCTGGAGAATCCCATGGACAGAGGATCCTGTTGGGCTACAGTCCATAAGGTTACAGTGGGTTGGACACGACTAAAGTGACACCACGTATGCACGTACTGGACTTGTTAATCACTAAATTCCCTTCTAGCTGTAGGATTAAATTATACAATAATTCTTCTGTTGAAAAAGTTCATATTGAAAATTGAACCAGATTTTATCATGTCTATTTCAACTAGAATTTTATGAAACTTTTCTTCCCAAGTCTCCTATAATCTTCAAGTTACTCTGGATACCAGTGGTACTTAAAGTGTGATCTTTTTTATACCACCACCATCAATATATTTGGGATCTTTCTTTAGAAACACATATTAATACACTTCACCCCTGAACTACTGAATCAGAATCAGTGGAGTTGGCACCTATAAATCTGGGTTTTAATGAGACCTCTAGGAAATTTTGATAAATGCTAAAGGTTGAGAAACACTGGTATAGAATATATCAGAAGTAAAAAAGTAAGCAGCAATGTAAAGCAAACCAGTGCTGTCTACTTGTTATATTGTGCATATGTGCTAAATGCCTTCAGTCGTGTCTGACTCTTTGTGACCCTATGGACTGTAGCCCACCAGGCTCCTCTGTTCATGGGATTCTCCTGGGAAGAATACTGGAGTGGGTTGCCATGTCCTCCTCCAGGGGATTTTCTCAACCCAGAGATCAAACTCTCGTCTCATGTCTCCTGCATTGGCAGGCAGGTTCTTTACCAGTAGTGCCTGGGAAGTACCTGGGAAGCCCAGTTATATTTACAGTTAGTCAAAACTAGTGGGTGGATCTGAGAACAGATGGCAGAGAAGTAGGAGGATGTGGAGTACATCTCTCTCCATGGATACATCAGGAATACACCTTCAGACACAGAAGTGCATGCAGAACACCAGCTGAGAGCAGACAGGAGTACCTGAGCAGCGGAAGAGAATATATAGAACCAGGCAAAACTTGGTAGGGTAAAGGAACTGGGGGAAAAAAAAGAGTGTTAGTAGGACTGGACCTGCCCTCCGTGGTTGGGGGAACTGAAGCAGAGGTCTGATCCCCACAGCAGGGCAATTGTCTAAGTCAGAGGAGAAACAATGAAGGCTGAGGATGAAACAGCTGATCTATGGCAGCCTAAATGGAATGAGAATCAGACAGTCCTTGCCACAGCCATACATATGCCAGGCAGGAACACGGGTCTTCTGGAAGGGGCACTGGCTGGGGTCTGGAGTTTAGGGATTGTGGAGCAATCCCAGTGCGAGGGCTGCTGTTGACTGCAGAGAGACAGATCGAGGGGATGTGAGGGAGGAGATCGTGGTGGGAAATGCCTGTGGAGGAATGCCAGGCAGCCATGGAAGCAAGGCAATAATGCTGAGTCACATGTAGGGGCTGGAGCCATCACATAACCTCTCTGTCTCCACAGGCCAGCACCGGCAGCTGAACAATAGAAAGGCTGGCCCATCAACTTGCCTGACACACTGAATGACAGAGTAGGACCCCACCCAGGGTACTCCATTAAATGACTGAGGCAACAAAGTACAGAGTAGAACCCCAGTCACGGGGGCCCCTCTATGTGCCTGACATGCAGAAAAACAGAGAAGGACCCCAGGCAAGGGATCCGTCTATGTGCCTGAACGGGCGGAGCTCTGGAGAAAGACTGACCAAAGAGGCCTTCTGATTGCCAGCTACAAGAAACTCGAAAAAAACACTCTGATAGGGCCATAACTCCTGCCTCGCAGGCAGTTTGTATCCCTGAACTCTTGGCACCGCCAGTGTCCCTGCAAGCCAAGCAGCTGCACTGCCTCCACGCTCAACTCTTACTGGGGCAAAGCTGCCACAGGCAAAAAAAAAAAAAAAAAAAAA
>SJYT01054054.1:486713-501465 GCA_006410635.1 Cephalophus harveyi
ATGATGCTAAAGCTGAAACTCCAGTACTTTGGCCACCTCATGCGAAGAGTTGACTCATTGGAAAAGACTCTGATGCTGGGAGGGATTGGGGGCAGGAGGAGAAGGGGACGACCGAGGATGAGATGGCTGGATGGCATCATGGACTCAATGGATGTGAGTCTTAGTGAACTCCGGGAGTTGGTGATGGACAAGGAGGCCTGGCATGCTGCAATCCATGGGGTCACAAAGAGTCGGACACGACTGAGAGAATGAACTGAACAGAAATGGACTGATGCACCCAACAGAGGAGCACCTCAACACCTAGGAAAAACACTAACACACATAAAAAGAGAAATTGACAGTAACACAAGAATAGTAGGAGACTTTAGCACCCCACTGACACCAATGGACAGATCATCAAAACAGAAAATTAATAAGCAAACACAAGTCTTAAATGATCCATTAGAGGAGATGGATCTTACTGATATCTTCAGGACATTCCATCCAAATGAAGAAGAATACACCTTTTTCTCAAGGGCACATGGAATATTCTCTAGGATAGACCACATCTTGGGTCACAAATCAAACCTCAGGAAATTTAAGTAAATTGAAATCACATGAAGCATGTTTCTGACCACAGTGCTATGAGACTAGATATAAATTATAAGAAAAATCTGTAAGAAACACAAACACATGGAGATTAAACAGCATATTTACTAACAGGTTCCTGAAGAAATCAAAGGGGAAATGAAAAAAAAATCAGTAGAAACAAATGACAATGAAAACACGACAACTCAAAACCTATGAGATGCAGCAGAAGCAGTTCTAAGAAGAAAGTTTATAGCAGTACAATCCTACCTCAAGAAACATGAAAAACATTGAATAGAAAACCTAAGTTTACAGCTAAAACCACTGGAAAAAGAAGGAGAAAAACCCCCAAAATTAGTAGAAGGAAAGTAATCATGATGATCTGAGCAGTAATAAATGAAAAAGAAATGAAAGAAACAATAGAAAAGATTAATAATACTAAAAACTGGTTCTTTGAGAAGATAAACAAAATTGATAGACCTTTAGCCAGACTCGTCAAGAACAAAAGAGAGAAAAATCAAATCAACAGAATTAAAAATGAAAAAGGAGCACTTAAAACAGACAATGCAGAAATACAAAGGATTACAAGAGACTATTGTGAACAACTATAGGGCAATAAAATGGATAAACTGGAAGAAATGGACAGATACTTAGAAAAGTTCAATCTTCCAAGACTGAACCGGGAAGATATAGAAATTATGAACAAACCAATCACAAGCACTGAAATTGAAGCTGTGATCAAAAATCTCCCAAAATACTAAAGCTCAGAACCAGATGGCTTCACAGAATAGTTCTATCAAACATTTAGAGAAGAGCTAATGCCTATCCTTCTAATACTCTTTCAAAAATGTTGCAGAAGATGGAACACTTCCAAGCTCATTCTACGAGGCCACCATCACCCTGATAGCAAAACCAGACAAAGACAACACAAAAAAAAGAAAACTACAGATCAATATCACTGATGAACATAGATGGAAAAATCCTCAACAAAAGTTTAGCAAACAGAATTCAGTAACACATCAAAAGGTTCATACACCATGATCAAGTTAGGTTTATTCCAGGGATGCAAGGATTCTTCAGTATACACAAAGCAATCAATATGATATACCATATCAACAAATTGAAAGATAAAAACCATATGATCATCTCAATAGATGCAGAAAAAGCCTTTGACAAAATTCAGCACCTGTTTATCATTAAAACTCTTCAAATAATGGGCATAGAAGGAATATACCTCAACATAATAAAAGCCATATATGATAAACTTACAGCAAACATTATTCTCAATGGTGAAAAACTGAAAGCATTCCCCCTATGATCAGGAACAAGACAAGGGTGTCTAGTTTTGCCACTATTATTCAACTGGAAGTCCTAGCTTCAGCAATCAGAGAAGAAAAATAAATAAAAGGAATCCAGATCAGAAAAGAAGAAATAAAGCTCTCACTATTTGCAGATGACATGATACTATACATAGAAAACCCTAAAGATAGTATCAGAAAATTACTAGAGCTAATCAGTGAATTTATCAAAGTTGCAGGATACAAAATCAATACACAGAAATCACTTGCATTTCTATATACTAGCAATGTAAAATCAGAAAGAGCAATTAGGGAATCAATCCCTTTCACCATTGCAACAAAAAGAATTAAATATCCAGGAATAAACTTACCTAAGGAGACAAAACAACTGTACAGAGAAAATTATAAGACACTAATGAAAGAAATCAATGATGACATAAACAGATGGAGAGAAATTCCATGTTCCTGGGTAGGAATAATCAATATTGTGAAAATGACTATACTACCAAATGTAATCTGCAGATTTAATGTAATACCTATCAAATTACCAATGGCATTTTTCACAGAACTAGAACAAAAAATTTCAGAATTCATATGGAAACACAAAAGACCCCAAATAGCCAAAGCACACTCTTGAGCAAGAAGAATGAAGCTGGAGGAATCAAGCTTCCTGACTTCAGGTTATACTACAAAGCTACAGTCATTAAGACAGTATGGTACTGGCACAAAAACAGAAATATAGACCAATAGAACAAGGTAGAAAGCCCAGAATAAACCCATGCACCTATGGGTACCTTATTTTTGACAAAGGAGGCAAGAATATACAATGGGGCAAAGACAGCCTCTTCAATAAATGGTGCTGGGAAAACTGGACAGCTGCATGTAAAAGAATGAAATTAGAACACTTCCTAACACCATACACAAAGATAAACTCAGAATGGATTAAAGACCTAAATGTAAGGCCTGAAACTATAAAACTCTTTAGAGGAAAACATAGAACACTTGGTGACATAAATCAAAGCAAGATCCTCTATGACCCACCTCCTAGAGTAAGGAAATAAAAACCAAAGTAAACAAGTGGGACCTGATTAAACTTAAAACTTTTGCACAGCAAAGGAAACTAAGCAAGGTGAAAAGACAACCCCTAGAATGGGAGAAAATAATGGCAAATGAAACAACTGACAACAGATTAATTTCCAAAATATACAAGCAGCTCATTCAACTTAATACCAGAAAAACAAACAACCCAAGCAAAAAATTGGGAAGAAGACCTAAACAGACATTTCTCCACAGAAGACATACAGATGGCTAACAAACACATGAAAAGATGCTCAACATCACTTATTATTAGAGAAATGCAAATCAAAGCTACAATGAGATATCATCTCACACTGGTCAGAATGGCCCTCATCAAAAAGTCCACAAACAGTAAATGCTGGAAAGGGTGTGGAGAAAAGGGAACACCCCTGAACTGTTGGTGGGAATGTAAGTTGATACAGCCACTATGGATGACAGTATGGAGAGTCCTTAAAAAACTAGGAATAAAACCACTATATGACCCAGCAATCCCACTCCTAGGCATATACCCTGAGGAAACCAAAATTGAAAGACACATGGATCCCATTGTTCACTGCAGCACTATTTACAATAGCTAGAACATGGAAGCAACCTAGATGTCCATTGACAGATGAATGGATAAAGAAGTCATGTTATATATACACAATGGAATATTACTTAGTCATAAAAAGGAATGCATTTGAGTTAGATCTAATGAGGTGGATGAACCTAGAACCTATTATACAGAATGAAGAGAGTCAGAAAGAGAAAGATAAATACCATATTCTAACACAAGTATATGGAATCTGGAAAAATGGTACTGAACAATTTACTTAAAGGGGTGCAATGGAGAAACAGACATAGAGAATAGACTTATGGACATGGGAAGAAGGGAAGAGAGGGTGAGATGTATGGAAAGAATAACATGGAAACTTACATTATCATATGTAAAATAGATAGCCAACATGAATTTGCTATATGGCTCAGGAAACTCAAACAGAGGCTCTGTATCAACCTAGAGGAGTGGCATGGGGAGGGAGATGGGAGGAAGCTTCAAAAGGGAGGGGATATGTATGTATACCTATGGCTGGTTCATGCTGAGGTTTGACAGAATTCAACAAAATTGTGTAAAGCAGTTATCCTTCAATAAAAAATAGATTAATTACAAAAAACTGCTGCTGCTGCTAAGTCGCTTCAGTCGTGTCCGACTCTGTGCGACCCCATAGACGGCAGCCTATCAGGCTCCGCCATCCCTGGGATTCTCCAGGCAAGAACACTGGAGTGGGTTGCCATTTCCTTCTCCAGTGCATGAAAGTGAAAAGTGAAAGTGAAGTCGCTCAGTCGTGTCCAACTCTCAGCGACCCCATGGACTGCAGCCCACCAGGCTCCTCCGTCCATGGGATTTCCAGGCAAGAGTACTGGAGTGGGCTGCCAACTAGTGGGTGTTAATATGATTAAATGCCCTATCTCTCATCCCAGCCATTACACTGGAATTTCACCATTACACATTCATTCTTATGTTCAAATATAGTGTCTAGTCTTAAAGGATAACCCCTCTAAAGAGAATAAAATTTAAGTAGCCATTAATATTACGCAGAGATGAGTTTACATCATTGTCATTCTGAGAACTACATGGCAAATCTGAAGAAATCTGACAGCAGACAATAAAATCTTGTTTGAAAAAGAAATGTTTTGAAGAAAAGCTTGATTTCTGATAAGCAAGATCCATAATGGGGATGTCTGGGCATGAGGAAAAGGTGCAGGGTGATCTTGATAAACTGAGAGAGGCTAAATGGGTAAAGATGAACAAAGCAGAAATGGAGAGACGTCAAAGATATAAGCTGTTTCTTTCCCATTTGACTCTGGGCCAGCCTTAATACCTGTTACAGTGGAGATATATTATAAAGTTGCTCATGAACAATAAAAAAGATGAAAAGATGAGAGAGGAAAAGGAGGGCAGTGTGAGACAGAATATGAAGCTGTTTGGAGCTTTTACAGTAGCTAATAGTTAAAAAGACAGAAGCAAAGTATCCTTCTAAAATAGGACTTTTGTAACATTTTCTGTCAAAGGCCTAAAAATAATTTGGAGGCAGGAAAATGAGAGATTCAAAACTAAAAAATTCCCAAATTATTTTATGTAGAGCTCAGTTACTTGTACCTTCTCCCACAGAGGCAGGGAAACTGGGAAATGTACCTTGAGCAGTGTGTCCACAATGAAAATGGAAGGTGATTTAGTTAATATGCAGCTGTTTCTATGGCAACCCCCTCCCGTATTCTTGCCTGGAGAATCCCATGGACGGAGTAGCCTGGTGGATTGCAGTCCACGGGGTCGCAAAGAGTCGGACACGACTGAGCGACTTCACTTTCACTTTCTACCACAGAGGATGCAAGTAACATATGGTTTAAAAAATGATTTATCTCAAGCTCGAGAGCAAAGATGAACAATTTTAATAAAACTAAAAGAACAGTAAAAACTGAAGTTTATAAAGATTACAAATTTATCTGTGGTCACTCTCATTTAAAATAAATGCATTGGTTTTCCTAGATACTAAGTTAATTTCAGCTTTAGTTGCATTTACTTTTCCAAGCAGAATATTATGTGTTGTTGATATACAGCAAATAATGTAGGCCCATGGCTTATAATGTGTTATTTTCCTTAGCTGTTTTAGATTAAATGTTCAAATATCATAGCCATCTAGGTAATCTCAAAAAAGAATGTTGATGAAAGAAAACTAATTTAACAAAATATAATTTAACTTAAACTTGGACATAGTTTCAAAATGTGATACTAGAAAATTGAAAGATATTAATAGCATTTTACTAAGGGATTGGTGGGATATTTAATTAAAGTGCCACTCAGACACTTTCCAGTTGCTTAACCTTATGTAAGTTACTTCTTTTTTTAATATTTAAATATTTATTTATTTATTCTTGGCTGCATTGGGTCTTAGTTGAGACACACAGAATCTTTGTTATGGCATGTGGGATCTTTTATTGTGGTACACAGATTCACTAGTTACGGAAGGAGATTGTGGGATCTTAGTTCCTTTAGTTTGAGAAATTGAACCCAAGTCACCTGCATTTGAAGGTGGACTCTTAATCATTGGACCACCAGAGAAGTCCCATTACTTATTATTCTGAGACTCAGTTTCTATATCTTTGAAGTATGGAAGGGTTTGAGAATTTGGATTAATTCATTCCTAACGCCCTTTCTAACTAAAGGTTTGAACAGTGAAAGTAAAGTTGCTCAGTTGTGTCTGACTCTTTGCAACGCCATGGATTAAACAGTCCATGGAATTCTCCTGGCCAGAATACTGGAGTGGGTATCGGTAGCTGTTCCCTTCTCCAGGGATCAAATGCAGGCAGATTCTTTACCAGCTGAGCTACCAGGGAAAGTTTGAAAGGTATTTCAGAATAAAGGAAGGCTTTAAATGTCATGTGTACTGAAGAGTATAGTGGAAACCTCTCTTTTGTTAGGCAGGACTAAACCAGAAATATTTCAGGTACCTTGGTATCTGCAGAATTTCCTTTCTGGTAAAGGAGATGGAGTTAATAGAAGCATAATAAGATAATTAATATTCTGTATCTGTAAAGTACTTAGCATAGTGCCTGACACAAAAAGAGAGCTCAAAAAGTTAATCAACTTTAGCTATTAAAAAATCATTTGAGAACCTTCATGGGCCTCAAATTCAAACACTTGTTACGATGTCACCTAAAAAAATCCCTCTTGGTCACTTACAATTTGGACTACAACTTTACATATAAAATATATCCCAGTGAGTTAGTTTGCTATATTTAACTACTTCTCCTTCTCTCTCCCTATTGCTTACTCCTTTATCCTTTCTTTTCCCTCCTTCTGTCCTGTAAATCCACAGTTATGAACTAAACCTAGATAGTCTGCTTTCAGAGCCGAGCTTCCAACCTTCTGTTCTATGCTGACTCTTTTGACTACCTTTCACAGTGCCTTGCACATAGACACTCTGTAAATGTTGTTTGATGCTAAAGTACAGTTTTTGGCTTTTTTCTTTTCCCTATTTTAAAATTTTGTAGAATTCAGAATCTTCCATTTATCCTTATTCATGTCATAAGTATTTTTATTGCATATGTGTGCTTGCTAATGTAGATTTTATTTATTTATTCAACCAACATTTTATTTCTTTTGGTTACTCATAAGAGTTATCAGTGAACTCTCCCTTTTTCTTACACACAAATCCTATCAGTGACCAATTCTCAGCAGCTCTCAGGTCTGTCCTGTTTCTCCATCTCCATCACCAGGATCCTAGTTAAAGCTGCCAATATCATGTCCTTGCATGCATAGTTCAGTTCAGTTTAGTCGCTTAGTCATGTCCGACTCTTTGTGACTCCATGGACTGCAGCACGCCAGGCCTCCCTGTCCATCACCAACTCCTGGAGTTTACTCAAACTCATGTCCACTGAGTCGGTGATGCCATCCAACCATCTCATCCTCTGTTATCTCCTTCTCCTCCTGCCTTCAGTCTTTCCCAGCATCAGGGTCTTTTCAAATGAGTCAGTTCTTTGCATCAGGTGGCCAAAGTATTGGACCTATAGAGTAGTCTCCTACCACATCTCCTCACATCACTCTTGACCATCTCAACACAATCCATTTTTCTTGCACCAAAATCATCAAAGGAAAAATGCAAGTGAATTTTAGCTGTTCTGTTGAGTATTAGTTGAGTTCAAGTGTAGAGATTATAATAAAGACCATTGTGACTTTACGCAATGGTCACAGTTAGGGGGATTGATAGGAGATAATAAGGAACATAAAGATAGACTTTAGAAGTTGTTTACCATCCCTCAGATTGAAGGATCAAGGGGAAGAAGATACATTACCAAAGCTCACTGTGAGGTAGCCTAAGAAGGAAGCTATACATAGCATGAACTGTAATCATGGAGAGACAGGATGCCACCAGTGATACTGTAGTTAAAACACAGAGGAAGTACCTTAATTTTCATTTCTTCTTCAGTCTCAACTCTCCTGTCATTGTTTCCTATGGGTCAAATCTAACTGGAAACAGGAGGGCAAGGAACCTGAGTAATTTAGTTTGCAAGGGTCAGCCTAAAGGCGAACAAAGTTGGATAGATAATATGAAGACTAACCAGTACACTATAAGACCAAATCCTTGATCTGATATGCAGAATTCTACAAAATCTGATCCTTTTTAGCCTGATCAAGCACATCCTTGGCCACTTTCCTCATATTTCACTGAGCCGTATTTGGATTTTTCTTTTTCTTGAATATGCTCTGCTTGCTCCCACCTCAGTGCCTTTGACATGCTGTTCCCTCTCTCTGATGAGTTCTTATGGAACTTTTCACTGCATTAAATCTTAATCATCTTTCAGAGCTTATTTCAAAAGACACATCCTGAAATAAGTCTTGCCTTATTTTCCAGACTAGTTCAAATCTCAGTGAAATATGTCTGATTGCATCCTGCTCTTCTTCTTTGTAATGCCTATCATTCTAATTAGATGCTAACTCATTTTTAATTAAGAAAATGTTGGTAGTCCTTGTTATCAACATAGAGATTTTGTTTTACTTGTTCACTATTGATTTTCCAATGCCTTGTGCAGCTTTCTGCACATAGTAGGCACTCAATAAACATGATTGATTGAAGTAGTGAACAAATTAATTTTTCATGGTTCATTCAAAAGTGCAAAATTTTATGTGTGTCTATTTAACTTAATATCAAACCACAAATGAAATATGGGAGAATAATCTTGAACTAGTTTTCTTCTGTTGTGTCTATTACTGTAGTGTTCTGTTTATTTGTGTGTGTGCTCAGTCCCTAAGTCTTGTCCAGTTTTTGCAACCCCATGGACTGTAGCCCTCCAGACTCTTCTGTTCCTGAAATTTTCCAGGCAGCAATACTACAGTGAGTTGCCATTTCCTACTCCAGAGGATTTTCCTGACCCAGGGATTAAACCCACACCTCCTGCATTGGCAAGGTGGATGGTTCACCATTGTACCACCTGAGAAGCCCCTCTATTTATTTAGGAGACTGAAAAAGAAGAGTTGACTTGTACTTGATATGTTACTTCTTTCCTGCCTGTAAGAGTTGATTCAAATAATTACTTTTAATAAGGTCAAAGTGTAGCAGAGTGCTTGGGAGGTTACTGTCTACAAGGGCAGAATTGTGATAGACTGTACTCTAGATTTTATTGCTGTACCTTTCCCAGTTCCTCACTATTGTGCACCCCTTTCCCCTAGTGTTTGGTATAAGATCTTTAGGGTGGAAAAGCCATTTTCATTCATCCCTTGCCTCCAAATATCCCTGTCCCTCACCAGCTCCAGATTATTTGTACCAACAAAATACATGAAGAAAGGGAGGATTTCCTGGGATAGAGGTACTTTAAAACCATGTTTTTCAACAAAATGCATCATGCAAGAATTTCAGTATTTCATGCAGTGTGCAAATATTAACCATTATTATTTAAAGACTGTTTTAAGAGTTTATTTTTGGTATGTTTATAGAAATAATGAGTTATGTTGTTTTAGAACTTAATTTCTGTTGGAGATTGTGTCCAAAAATAATGACAAATTCTGTCTATAACCATTTGCTTTTCACATCACAAACTAATTTTTACACCATGTTTACAACTTCAACGGCAGCTTGGAGATGAGTGTGCCCCTACATATTTTTTCCTACTAATCTTTTTGCACATGACTTTTTTTTTGGCGATACTTTCATTAACCGGAGGCATGATTTCAGTAAAGCTCAATAAAAATGTTAATGTGCCACCTGGTTCAAAGTTGCTGTTGTTTTTCAAAGTTTAGTTTGTGGTTTCAAATTGACTCTAACAGTGGAAACAGTATCAGACTTCATTTTTTAAAACTCCAGTACTTTGGCCACCTCATGCGAAGAGTTGACTCATTGGAAAAGACTCTGATGCTGGGAGGGATTGGGGGCAGGAGGAGAAGGGGACGACCGAGGATGAGATGGCTGGATGGCATCACGGACTCGATGGATGTGAGTCTGAGTGAACTCCGGGAGTTGGTGATGGACAGGGAGGCCTGGCGTGTTGCGATTCATGGGGTCGCAAAGAGTCGGACACGACTGAGTGACTGAACTGAACTGAAGGGTAAGTCAAAGGATTGTCAATTCAAAGGATAAGTCAATTCAAATGGACTCTCTAAGGATTCAAATTAAAGAGCTGGAAGGGACTTTATAGTGTAATTGGTTCCATTATTGCCTTAGACCTGTACAAGCCAAACTTACCTAAATTGACACTTTCATTTGAATCTCTTCTGAAGACAGAGTGACCACAGCCTTACCTGGGTTGAAGTACTTAATTGCTCATACAGTGGATTAGATGTTCTTTCTTAAGAGTGTGAACACTGCTTCACCCCTTTGTTGATAATTAAACCAAATTCCTTTTCAGTTTTTGGCAGGTGTTTACTGCCCTTCATGAACTTGAAAGCATTTATATAACCCTTTGGTCTACTCTTTGGAAGATTAAAAAATAGAGGGAAAAAAAACAAAGACAGTTGTACACTTTGTACACTTTTCTTATAGAACCCGTTTTCCTGTTTTCTCAGATTTCTTTTAGTACCTTCATAATTTTAGATGCTGAAAGAAAATCTGAAGGTATTTATCTTAAAGTCAAGAAGAGGAGGCTTCTTCCTTCCAGTTCATTTAAAAAGTCTGTCAAGCACACAGTTCATTCAGAGCCAATACTCTAGATGTTAAAAGAACAGTGTTGAACAAGAGAGAGCCTCTAACCTGTGAGGGCAGACTGTCCTATTGGGGCAGCAGAGGAAGCAGGCAATGTAGTGAGACCAGAATGCTAAGTGGGTTCGTGGGGGCATACAAAAAGGGGTATCCAGTAATGGCCTTAGGCTATTAAAGCAGTGAGGCACCTATGTTGACTTGATGCCATATTTAAGAATTTTGTACATTCTTCATGTAGTTTAGAAATAGCTCAAAATAGAGGAGAACTCCAACTTTAGTGGTATGTGCAGTTAAACAGAGAAACAAGCAAAACCTTGATTTGTGCTGTGGCAGTCTCCATAAATAGCCTTTTGAAGAAATGTACTTCAGTTTTCTGATTACTCACCCAACTCTACATAAACCTTTGGGAGACAGGAAAAATACGTCAGGTCTTATTCTAGTACAAATGCAAATATAATCCCTAAAATAAAAAGTTTTAAGGTAGGAGAGATAATCAAATTTCAAAACATAATATACATTTCCAATATTTAATCTTGACAAAAGATGAATGTATTTGGTTTTCTTTTTACCCCATGATTCCTCAACTTGTAGATGATTATATATATGTACACACACACATACTTATTTTGTTAATGGTGTTGACTGCCGAATAATCACTGTATGTTCAACTTTTCACCTTGTGAATACAATCTTTAATTTATTCTATTGTTTTACTGAACAGAAAACCAATTTTTTAGCCCTTACTTAAGTGATAAATTTTTATTATGGCAATATGTATGTGTGTCCATACGTTCAAAATTTCTCAAGATAGACCTTTCACTTGTGTTTCTAGCATAATTAAATTGCTCCTCTTTTCATGCTTATACATATCCTAGATTGAATGATAAATTATGTGGTTGCCTTCCATATGGTGAATTTGAAGCCAGCTGAACTTATGAGAGGATAAGGAAATAGTTAGCATAAAGCAATAATATGAGCATTTAAAGCTACCTTTTGGAATTGGTAAAAACCACACATCTCTTTCTTTTTCGTAAATAGATCTGATGTTTTTTCTTGGCTTGGGACTTAATTTCTGATTGTATTTAAGTGATGTGGGAGGGAGATGAGGGTGGTATTGAGAGTCTGGGTTTCTGTAAGTAATACATATAAAAGATAATCTATAAACATATTATCTGGTTCTATTTGAACAAAATAATTTAGGATGACAACATCCAACAAATTGTTTATGAAATTTATTTTTCATGCTAACTAAATTTATTTGTGTTTCTGTATTATTAATACTATGCTTTTCTGAATTGCCTATACATAACTTCACTCTCTATCAAAACTTCACTCTCTATCTCTATTTTACATTACAAATTTACATTACAAATTTCTAATGTAATGTACATTACAATATACATTGTAATGTACATTACAAATTTCTAATGTAATATAATAATTGCACTATTTTAATTTTTTAAACACAAAGATTTTATAGATACTGCTTATTTCTCAAAGTTACTGTCATATCTGGAAAAGGCCTAAAATTTCTTTTGTTTTAGATATACATGAAGTTTTTAAAAAATTAATTTATTTTTTATTGAAGGATAATTATTTTACAGAATTTTGTTTTCTGTCAAACCTCAACATGAATATCCATAGATATATACATATATCCCCTTCCTCCTGAACCCCCTTCCCATCTACATTGTTTTAATTATGTTTGAGTGTGCTCAGTTGCTTAGCTGTGTGATACATGTTTATGTATAATATATAGGCTTATGTATGTGTGTGTGTGTATGTTTAGTTTTAAGTCATGTCCAACTCTTTGCAATCCTGTGTACTATAGCCCTCCACGCTCCTCTGTTTATGGGATTTCCCCGGCAAGAATACTGGAGTAGGTTGCCATTTCCTTTTCCAGGGGATCTTCCTCACTCAGAGACTGATCTTATGCCTCTGCATTGGCAGGCAGATTCTTTACCACTGAGCCACCAGGGAATCCCATAGGTTTATTTTAGTGGCAGAAATTAGAAAGTTCAACTGGAGATGAATTATGGTGGTAAAGTTGTTTGAGTTGGGGAAAGGAAGGAATTATATGGGCAAAGTCAATGGTACCACATGTTTTTATCTGTTTAAAGAAGTAGAATGATTGCAGGAATACCCATGAAAACCTTGTGCATTAGTGTGCTAGGGCTGCCATAACAAAATACCATGGACTGGGTGACTTAAATAGCAGAGATTTATCTTTTGACAGTTCTGGAGGATAAAAGTCCAAGTTCAAGGTGGCTGCATGATTATTTCTTCTAAGTCTTCTTTCTTTGGCTTGTAGGTGGCCATATTCTTGCCAGATCTTTGCATGGTCTTTCCTCTGAGCATGTGCACCTCTGGTATTACTTTGTGTGTCCCAATTTTCTCTTTTTATAAGGATACCAGTCATATTAGGTTAGGGGTAATAATCCCTTCTAACTTGATTACCTCTTTAAAGACTCTATATACAGTCACATTTTGCAGTAACAAGACTTAGGGCTTCAACATAATTACTTTTGAGGGAACACAATTTAGCATATAACACCATTAAGGAGGAATTTCATTCGCCAGAATGAGTGAAGTCAAATCTGTAGCACCAAAATTTGAAGGCAGGCATGAGACAAGGTCTGAGCTACTCCATGATAATTCAGGGAAGTTGTTTTATAGTTTATATTGACATATATTATTGGAACAAAAATTTCTTTCATTGCATATGATTTGGAAAGATCTAGTGCCCATGAAGAATTATTTAACCTGAATATAGGAATAGCTTACATTTCACTAGTTTCTATTTGGTATGTTTTATACCTTCCCAAGATTCCTTGTTTACATAATAAAATAAAGATGCTAAGACCCAGAATAATCCTATCGAAGTCCCTGTAAACCAATAATAATAATAATAATACATAAAAAAGTTAGTGCTAATGAAATTGAACTCACATGTGAAAAATGTTAATTATTCATTTAGGTCTTATTACTTTCAAGTCTTATTATGGGAGGCGGAACATATTAAGTTTCAGTTTATTTATTTTAATGATACATGTTCTTGATTGAGATGAAGAGCACAGAGATTAAGTGTTCCCTTAAATGAATAAACTCTGAAGCCAAAATGCCTAGGTTCAAAATCCAACTGTGCCACTTACTAGCTGTATGACCTTGAGCTGATTACTTAATTCTCCCTGTGCATCAGTTACCTCCAGTATAAATTGGGGAAAAACAAAAGTACTCACTTCAAAGAGCTACTGTGAAGACTGAATAACTTAATGTGTGAAATACGTGGAATAGTGTTTTCAAGATATGTTTTTGAAGAGGTATTCCTTCTCCCATACCCTAACCCTGAAGTCCAATAGCAGAGGATTAGAGTAATCAGATATATGAAATGATTGGATCACTTAGAGAAATGTTATTGAGAGATATCTTGAAATTATTAGATCATTAGAGCAGAAATTAATATTGCATATCAGCTATTTAAAATTCTTGGATTTTCCCATGTGAAGAATGTGAAATCCACGAAAGCAGAGCTTATTAACAGTTTAGGAAAAGGAGTACGTCAAGGCTGTATATTGTCACCCTGCTTATTTAACTTATATGCAGAGTACATCATGAGAAACGCTGGACTGGAAGAAACCCAAGCTGGAATCAAGATTGCCAGGAGAAATATCAATAACTTCAGATATGCAGATGACACCACCCTTATGGCAGAAAGTGAAGAGGAGCTAAAAAGCCTCTTGATGAAAGTGAAAGAGGAGAGCGAAAAAGTTGGCTTAAAGCTCAACATTCAGAAAACGAAGATCATGGCATCTGGTGCCATCACTTCATGGGAAATAGATGGGGAAATAGTGGAAACAGTATCAGACTTTATTTTTTTGGGCTCCAAAATCACTGCGGATGGTGACTGCAGCCATGAAATTAAAAGATGCTTACTCCTTGGAAGAAAAGTTATGTCCAACCTAGATAACATTTTCAAAAGCAGAGACATTACTTTGCCAACTAAGGTCCGTCTAGTCAAGGCTATGGTTTTTCCTGTGGTCATGTATGGATGTGAGAGTTGGACTGTGAAGAAGGCTGATCGCCGAAGAATTGATGCTTTTGAAGTGTGGTGTTGGAGAAGACTCTTGAGAGTCCCTTGGACTG
>SJYT01054054.1:502982-554653 GCA_006410635.1 Cephalophus harveyi
ATTGGTTGTATCATTTTATTATGGGCTACCTATTTGCCTCTGCTTTTGTTTCTTCCTAATGCCTTTCTTGATGGAGAGGGCAATGGCACTCCACTCTAGTACTCTTGCCTGGAAAATCCCATGGATGGAGGAGCCTGGTAGGCTGCAGTCCATGGGGTCGCGAAGTCGGACACGACTGAGCGACTTCACTTTCACTTTTCACTTTCATGCACTGGAGAAGGAAATGGCACCCCACTCCAGTGTTCTTGCCTGGAGAATCCCAGGGACGGGGGAGCCTGGTGGGCTGCCATCTATGGGGTTGCACAGAGTCGGACACGACTGAAGCAACTTAGCAGCAGCAATGCCTTTCTTGATACTCTATTGTTATTTTTTCATTTGGCTTAATTTTTTTGCCCATACCGGTTTTAAATTTTTATTTATTAAATTTAACAGATTTTAGAATTGTACCTCCCTGCTGGATTAGACAGTGAAGAATCTGCCTGCAATGTAGGAGACCAGGGTTCAATCCTGGGTTGGGAAGATCTCCTAGAGAAGGGAATGGCTACCCATTTCAGTATTCTTACCTGGAGAATTTCAAGACAGAGGAGCCTGGTGGGCTACACTCCATGGGATCTCAAAAAGTCAGACATAACTGAGCAACTAACACTTTTTTTGAATTCATAGTTGCTATTTGTCATTCTCATGATGTTATTCAACATTTCCGGAAAATTCTTGGCTTCTATTTCATTTATTTACTTTATGTGATTCATCCTAGTTTCTTCTGTTATTTACTTTGAAACCCTTAGACATATGTCATCTTAACTTCTCATTTTATTTACCATAGTTTTCTTACTCTACATTTTAGATAGTTTCTTTGGATATTTCTTTCAGTTCACCAGTCCTCTCCTTAGACTTTTGCTTACTTCTTTCAGACAAATTTGCATTTAATAAACTATTTAAATTTTATTCTCTACCTAAGATTTTTCAGACAACAGAGGTGTTATAAACTCAGCTTTAGAACCACCAGGGTTACTTCGTGGTTATGAATTTTCAGGAGAGATCCACCTTTCCTTCTGACACCTCCTACCTTATCTTCATCTATGTCCTGGCTTAAGACAAGTGAATTTCTTTGGTACCTCATTATGGGCAACAGGTTTTAATTCTTTTTCACCTTTATACTAATGATATGAAAACCTTGTTGGATTTCCTCCTTTAAGCAGTTATCATCTGTGCATCACGTGCTTGTTAGTCTTTAGAGAAAACTCGGGTGTCCAGGTTTGGGCAGAAATTCTCAGAAAGAAAAACGATGTGACTTGTCTCCCAGGATTCCTGGGCAGCTGTATGGGGGCTCCACAAATCCTTTTGCTCCTTAGTTTTAATCTCAGCAGTACATTTAAAAATTAAAACTATACATCTATGTTTGTCATTTCAGTTGATTCATGCAGAGAGTAGTTCAGAGTATCTGACAGTGGTAGAAATGAAATTTTAGACCAAGCCTCTTATATCTGTAATTTACCTTCCTACAAAATCAGCATTCCTTTCTAACTTCTTTGTTAGTAGGTGGCTCTGTTATAAACTGGTATTACCATACCCCTCTGCAATGAGTCAGCTAGTTGGGGGTTAAAAGGAACATTATAATTCCATCTGCTTGTCACCTAGGTTTTAAAGCAGATAGTTCCATCTCCTGACTTGAAAAAAGCTGTTTCTATATTTTACAGGCAGAGTGTTAGCTGTGGTAGCATTCTATTCCTGTATTTTTTTCCTTACATTTTTAAAGCATTGTCTATATTTTGGCTGGGGAGGTGATTGGATCTCCCTTAATATCAGATCTGGCTTGCGGTTTCTCATTGTTATTGGTCTAACTTATCATTGTTTTGAGTACCAAGAATGTATTTTGTACCAAAGCAGACACAACATAAAAATTTATCAAACATAGGATGACAGCCTATAATATTTCACCAAGTTCTAGGTTTTGCCTCCAACAGGAAATTGTCTGTTCCTTCAGTTCAGTTCAGTTTAGTTCAGTCGCTCAGTCGTATCCGACTCTTTGCGACCCCATGAATCGCAGCACGCCAGGCCTCCCTGTCCATCACTAACTCCCGGAGTTCACTCAGACTCACGTCCATCGAGTCCATGATGCCATCCAGCCATCTCATCCTCGGTCGTCCCCTTCTCCTCCTGCCCCCAATCCCTCCCAGCATCAGAGTCTTTTCCAATGAGTCAACTCTTCGCATGAGGTGGCCAAAGTACTGGAGTTTCAGCTTCAGCATCATACCAAAAATAAAGTCTGACACTGTTTCCACTGTTTCCCCATCTATTTCCCATGAGGTGATGGGACCGGATGCCATGATCTTCGTTTTCTGAATGTTGAGCTTTAAGCCAACTTTTTCACTCTCTACTTTCACTTTCATCAAGAGGCTTTTTAGTTCCTCTTCACTTTCTGCCATAAGGGTGGTGTCATCTGCATATCTGAAGTTACTGATATTTCTCCCGGCAATCTTGATTCCAGCTTGTGCTTCTTTCAGCCCAGCATTTCTCATGATGTACTCTGCATATAAGTTAAATAAGCAGGGTGACAGTATACAGCCTTGACGTACTCCTTTTCATATTTGGAACCAGTCTGTTGTTCCATGTCCAGTTCTAACTGTTGCTTCCTGACCTGTATACAGGTTTCGTTAATATCCCCTCTTTGCTGGTGCTGAAATGTTATCAATTTGGATTTATTCAGCTCATCTGAGGCAAAAAATAGCAACCCAGTTTTCTGGGAGGTGTTCACATTTAAGAAAGTTAAGATTAGACAGTGACGAAAAATGAAGTTATTTCTTGTCAGTGTTCCCAAGACCTCACGTGGAGGACAAGAGATCACTTGATATTTTCTAGTTCGATGACTCCCACCTTGGGCCCAAGCATGTATGTCCCCTGGAAATCCTGTACATTGTGTCGGGGTGGTGAGGGGCCCTCTGCTGATGTCACCAATCTTGTGGTGGCCTGTGGGGCTGGGGGCAGTAGTACCTTCTTCCTAGAAATATCACTTTTGCATCAGTTTATTTGCCTAGTTATGTTATGATTTGAGTCTTGATATCTTGTTTAACAAAGGATTTCTTTTAAATTTTGGAGACTGTTTCAGGTGAGATGAGACAGTGTTAGACCTAGGCACTGTGTACAAGAGAAAGAGTCTATTATTAAAAAATATTCCTATCCACAAAGAGTCACAGATCAGATTCCTTCAGATCAATTAGAAATTCTTTTGCTCTTTAGTTTCAGCTTTTACTTTTGTGTTTGTGTTTAAGGCCACATGTAG
This sequence comes from Cephalophus harveyi, assembly GCA_006410635.1. NCBI lineage: Eukaryota > Metazoa > Chordata > Mammalia > Artiodactyla > Bovidae > Cephalophus > Cephalophus harveyi. The sequence goes on from SJYT01054054.1 coordinate 506,263, forward strand.
TTTTCTAACTGAAAATGGAAGGTAGGAAGGAAGGGAAGAAGAAAAGAAAGTGTTTTCCTAAAATTTTCAGTTATTCTTGTTTAATTGCCAAATATATATAGGTTACTTAAAAATAAGTCACATAAAAGCTTCTGTAGAAATCATTTATTGTTAACTTGAAATATTTTCTACGCTACCCACTTACACAAAATAAAACAACCATCCTGTTTGTCATTTCATGATTAGATGCTAAAACCATGGAGAAAAGAAAATCATATTTTTCTTTTTTCTTTTGTCTCTTCTTCTCTTTTTCTACGCTTTTCTCCTTTTCTTTTCTTATATATCTTAAAACTGGAGGACTTAGCAATTAGAAAGTCTTCAGCTTCTAATTGGATTCAAGTTCCAGTCCAGTGCTTCAACCTCTGGTTGTACTATCTGTGGGATAATTCTTGCCAAATACTGTACTACATGATAAGTACACGTTGCCTATAGTCAACACCTTGTGTGGGCGTACTCACTCGCTTTAGTCATGTCCGACTCTTTGTTACCCTATGGACTCTAGCCCGCCAGGCTCCTGTGTTTCTGGGATTCTCCAAGCAAGGTTGCTGGAGTGGGTTGCCATGTCCTCCTTCAGGAGTTCTTCCTGACCTGGGGATTGAACCTGCATCTCCTGTATCTCCTGAATTTGCAGGTGGATTCTTTTACCACTGAGCCACCTGGGAAGCCCCATAGTCAGCAACTTAGAGAAAGTTAATTAGTAGGTGAATTCCTTATTCAAAATAAATGCCTTAGCATTAGCTAATTAATAAAATGTTTTTGGTGAAATTGAAATCAATGATATTTAGGTTATAGGGTTGGTTGGAAGGGTGTTACAGGACTCATTACCTTGGCCTGAACAAGTACTAGTATATAAGAGAAGACACCCTCTAGCCCAGAAGTATGTGTCAATGGAGCAGAACTGCAGGTTTATCCTGTGGTGGACCTGCAAACCTCCTTGCCCTAGTAGATGGGAATCAGACTACAGGATCCGACTTTAGGTCCCCTTTGGAGTAGGCATTCCAAAGAAGGGGCTGCTGGCTGTTTTTTAGGTCAGAGTGAAGAACTCCGCAGCTTCAGAGTGGTCACAGCTGCTTTCTAATAAATGTCTTTGCATTTGGCAAAAGGTGGTCTGGGATATCTTTTATTGAAAAAGACCCTTTGGAAGTGAGGGATGAGGCTGGGACTCTTGCCTCCCCTTCCACCTTTAAATATGAGAGGTTTCCAGTATTTACCAGAAAGAACTTAACATTTGTTAAAGAGCTAAGCTGACTGGTTTCCAGCACTTTAGTTTTATAGTTATGTACATTCCTGTCTGCTTCCCTAGGTAGCAGTAACACTCTGAGAGCCAGACTCCAGACTACACTGTGAACAGCTAGAATTTGGGTCTTGCTCTGACACAGCAAATAGTAAGTCTTCAAAAAATCCAGTGGAGTCCTTTGAACTCCATAAGTGATGGTAATAACTTTTCTCTTAAAAAAAAATTGAAAAAAAAAAAAAGGAAAGCATCAGTGTGCATTATTCTTCCTCCTTTTCAAGGTCACATCCCCATTGGGTATATCTGCCTGTGTTTTCAATCTTCTCTTGACCTACCAGCACTGTCTTCAGACTAAGGAATAATTATGCAGTCATATTCACATGCCAGATATTAACATATTTGGTTTTTATGAAACAAAAGACCAGTATTTGCAAATCACATGTGATTCATTGTTCCTCGGAAATTAGCTAGAAATTATTAATATGTTATAGCCAATGCAGCCAGTGTTTATGTGTGTTTCATTCATATGTTGCCATATTATTAATTTTTCTGGGTAGTCATTCTCTTCAGCTGCCACATATTCTTTCCCTGATATCTTGCTGTGTTTTGTAACAAATATGTAAAAAAAGCCTTTGTTCTGAAAAAAAGCCACTCATTGAAATGGAGTCTGAATTCAAATGTTAAGTTATTCAGCTCAGTAAGATCAATGTGACATCTCACTTTTGTTAAATATCTTAGGGGAAAAAAAAAAAGAGAGGGAGGGAGAGAGGCCAACGTTTACTGCCTTCAGTGCTGGATGAACCATTATTTCCTTTATCTAAATTCTCTCTCTTCACACCTCTGACCAAGGCAAAGAAGCATTTACCAACATGTTAAGCTTATATAAAAATGGAACTGAATAATCCATTAGTGTGTTAGTGTGTTAGTTGCTCGGTCGTGTCCAACTCTTTTTGACCCCATGGACTCTAGCCTGCCAGGCTTCTCTGTCCATGGGATTTTCCACATGAGAATACTGAAGTGGTTTGCCATTTCCTTCTCCAGGGAATCTTCCCATCCCAGAAACTGAACCCAGGTCTCCTGCATTGCATGCAGATTCTTTACTGTCTGAGCCACCTCTATCTGGAGGATAAACCACTGACCATTTCACCATGGAGTGTTGTCTTTTATCGAGATTTCCCTCCTTTCCTGGAACACTTTTGAGGCAGATGTTAACTTTATGCTTGAAAAGGATCCTGTGGATTTCTTGTATTTTTTATTATTGTAGTAAAAATGCATAACATAATACCATCTTAACCATTTCTAAGTATGTGGCTTAATGACATTCAGTATATTCACATGGTTAGGCAATAGATCACTAGAACTTTTTCATCTTGTAAAATCAAAACTCTATATCCACTGAACAACAACTTTCCATTTCCTTCTCCCAAGGCTCCCCGTTCTACTTTTGATCTCTGTGAATGTGACTTCTCTAGATATCTCATTTAGATGGAAACATACACTATTTGTCTTTTGTGACTGGCTTATTTTACTAAGCATAAAGTCCTGAAGTTCATCCATATTGTAATGTGTCAGTATTTCCTTTGTTTTTAAGAGTGAATACTACTTCATTGCATACATACACCACATTTTGTTTATCCATTCATCTGTCAATGGACACTTGGGTCGTTTTACCTCTTAGCTATTATGAATAGTGATGCTATGATTGTGAATATACTGGGGCTGCCATAACAAAATACCACAGACTGAAATGGCTTAAAGAAACATGAATTTATTTTCTCATAGTTCTGGAGACTGGAAGTTTGGATTCTCTATTCTATTAGTGTATATATCTGACTTCTTGTATTTTTATTTATTGTTATAGCTATAAATTTTAGTACTTCTTTATATCTGAAAAGGAATGAAATTTACATGGGAATTAAAAAATTAGGTAGATAGGTATTCTGAAAATTTATAGTAGTGTGTCCTAGTTTTAAAGTAGGATTTTTTGTAAGATTGTAATATATACATTTGGAATTCTCTGGAGTGCCTTTTACTAGGTAATAAGTTCTAGTATGTTTTATCAAAATGTATTTTTAGATTAATCAAACTTTATAACTGTTTTAGAATGCAGTTCTCACTTTTACCTAGTTATTCTTCATGTTAGTTGTTTCTAAACATTATGGGAAACATATTACAAGTTTGAAAAATGAGATCTACCTGAAGTTTTAAGAATTTCTTTAGATAGTACTTTAATTTTTAAAAAAATATTTAGATTCTATTTTTATCTATGGCTTACATTCATTGCTTTCCTCTTTGTGGAAAAGAATTGTATGTACTCAAAATAGATATAAGCCAAGTTACATGGTAACTGGGTATGATTTGGCATTAGGCTCTTCTTCTTCTAGCCACCTAATATTTAATAATGTATAGTTAAAGAACTATCAAAATAAAAAAGGTTCAATAAATGTGGGATGAAGGGAGAAGACAAAAGATACTGCTCTTCTAAGAAATAATGTATACATTTTGGGAATACATATCCAAATTTTCTTTGTAATTTCTTAAAAAGAGAGAAAAAAATTTCCATGTCATAAACTGATATTAGTGAACTAGAAAGAGAATATTGGATGGAACCAATGAAGTAATGGTTTCATTATAAAATGTCTTTTAAAATATTCCTTGTAATTATAACTACATTTAATGTTATCCTGGAGAAGGAAATGGTAACCCTCTCTAGTATTCTTGCTTGGGAAATCCCATGGACCGAGGAGCCTGGTGTGCTACAGTCCATGGGGTTGCAAAGAGTTGAACACGACTGAGTGACTAACACTTAATGTTATCAAGTGTATGCACAAATAAGCCTATGGGTTAAAGCAGACCCCAGTCACAACATTGACTTTTTAAACTTCTGTGTCTTTATTCAAGTTCTCTCTTGAAGAATTTGAGGATGATAGTAACATTGTAAGCTGAGCACAGCAGAAATAGCACAGGCTTGTGGAATTGCATGAATTAGTGTTCAGGTCCTTGTCCTGTCTTTTACTGATCCTGGTACCTCAGACTAGTTACCTAATTTTCTTGGGCCTCCTTTTCCTTATCTGCTTGCAACCTGGTAACAAAGAGATTATTTTCTTAACATATTTACCAATGATAAGAATTAAAAATTAATAGTATTATGGTTGGTGCAAAAATCTAAAACTCGTATGCTAGATATGGAGAGATGTTATACAGGCAGAGACTACGGTTAACTTTGTGTCTGTAGAATTTGTACAATTGTTTAGATCCTTTAAAAAATACATTTGCTTATAATAAGACATCTTGAAAAGTTGCTTTAATAATGTAGAGGCAAAAACAATTTGACTAAAGTTCCGTTGTCTTGCTAGGCCTCCCTTCCTTAATAGGAAATAGAAAGCGAAGCTTTAGTCTCTCAGTTGTGTCTGACTCTTTGTGACCCCCATGGACGATAGCCTGCCAGGTACCTCTGTCCATGGAATTTTACAGGCAAGAATACTGGAGTGGGTTGCCATTCCTTTCTCCAGGGGATCTTCCCGACCCAGTGATTGAACCCAGGTTTCTTACATTGCAGGCAGATTCTTTACTGCCTGAGCAACCAGGGCGCCCCAATATATGAAGTGGAGTGTATCTTAATTATTTCCTCACCTCTGATGTAGTTTTACCAGCTGGGAAAATTTCATGATCATTTGGGTCTGGATGTATTGCAGAGCTATGCAGATTTGGATCCAGTGCTGAGGATTATGCTTTACTATGGAGGTGGAGTCAGGTGACTGTTTCTTTGTGGGTCAGACAGATTTTGAGCTCAAGAGGGCTTTAGGACATTTGCTCTGTTTTAGTGAGAGATTCTTTTTCTTTTCTTTTTTTGGCTAGAGAGGGGCAGTCATACCTAAAGAAATTCTGCATCATGACCCAAATCGGGGATTTTTGTGTTGGCTATCAGTCAATCATAAAAATAGATATTTGATAAAATAATATTGTCCAATTAAACTGTAGCTTGCACAAATTTACCTCAGTATTTTTCTGCTAGAGGCAGAATCAAGCTAGGAACATTTCATTAGGGCTTGTTTTACAAGAAATACTTATTTTGATTTAATATGGCTTCATAAAAAAGTGTATGAGGATAGAGGAGATGAATTCAAATACTCAGTTTATTTTTGATGGAAAGGAAGAGAATCATACCTTTAAAATTTTCTTTTCTTTATCATCTAAGATTTCATGTAAATTTCAGTGATTACAAATTATAGTACTTTGAGAATCTTCTAGGTAGGCTATTGAATACACATAAGTCAATAATTTGTATTTATTATAGAGCAAGTCATTTTCAATATGGAGCTGGTTTCTTGTCGCTTGTATTTATAAAACAAAGTATGTATGTACATATCTGAAAAGAAAATGGAGTCTTTTCCCTGCATAATCCTCTCAGGGCTAATTGTTTCAATATCTTTCAAGGAAATTATTAAGAAGAATAAGGAGTAAAGTATTTAGCTGTTAAGTGTTTCTGTAGATGTCAATAATTTTATTTTTCTAGCTTAAGTGTTTTAAAAAGAGTAAATCAAAGTAAAATCTCATTTTCTACATATTTGTCTGTGGGTGGGATAATGGTCATTTCTTATTCATTTTTGCATCTCTAAAATGAAGATCTGATAAGAAATCATTTATTCATTTAGAGGAAGGGCATGCACTCTGGGTTGCTTTTTGGTCACACCAGTAGATTTCTGCTGATCTGTGCACACTCTTTAGCCCTGTTCCCATTGTGAAACAATGGCTTTTGTGATGTGACCAACCAGGCTTGGGATACATTCTGCAACCACTGAACAAAATAAAGCCGTTGGCCTAAATATGAACTGAACCTTTGACATTGACCCTTTTAGTATTTTAACTAATGTGGAAACTACTAGAAGCTTGAACTTTGAATTCTCCTGAACTGCATGATATGGCAGATAACACTATTTATATATCATTCTGATTAAAATGCCCTATTTGTGAAATAAAATATAAGGAAAGAGCTTACTGTTAAATCAGTATTGGTGACTTACTATCTTTTGAGATTAATACATTGTTTAATAATAATGATAATAGTTTTAGCATAGCTGACATTATTGAGTGCTTCTTATAGGCCAGTTTTATGGGCTGAGTTATGTCTCCTACACTCATTTCTGTCATATGTTGAAGTCTTAGCTCCCGGCGTGTCATTGTATTTGAGATTGTCTTTAAAGAGGCATTAAAGTTAAGTCTTTGAGGTGAGCCCTAATACACTATGACTGGTAAGAAATCATATTGTTAGAAGAGGAAATTGGGACACAGACCCAGAGGGGAGACCAGGTGACGACACAGAGAGAAGACGACTGTCTATAAGTCAAGAAGAGAGACCTCAAAGAAACCAACCCTGCCAAAACCTTGATCTTCTAGCCTCTAGAACTGTGAGAAAAAAAATCAATTTGTGTTGTTTACACCACCCAGTCTGTGGAATTTTATTGTGGCAGCTTTAGCAAACAATACAGACAGGCATTGTGCTAAGTGTTTTACATTCATTTTGTTTGTTACTTTTCATAATAATGTATGTAATACACCTATGACTATTTCTGCTTTTGCAAATGAAGGATCTTTGGATACGATAGCTCTTCAAGTGGAAGTGAGTGGGGAAAGACAGAGCAAGAATCGTTGCAATTGAATTCTGGCATTCAAAGACTCTATAGTCATATTGCCTCCCTTCTGCCATATCTCAGGTGATGGAGGCAATAAAACTACCAGCTTCAGGGATGTGCTGTTACTGCTCTGATTTGGTTGCTCTCATTTGATACATGAGGAATTTGAGGCTTAAGAGTGTCTTGTCTAAAAATACTCTACCATCATGTGATTGAGTCAGAATTCTGTGTCAGATGTGTCTGACCCCATGGTTGTAAATCAACCATCTGACTATCCTACTTTTATTCCTTTTGTCTGGAGGAAAGGGATCATCTCTTAATTTATTTTTGGATCTTTAGAACCTGGGATAGTGCTTGAATAAAATTGAAATTAATGGAAGATGACCTTTGTTCTTGCTTTGCAGAACAGCATTCAAATGCAACTTCAAATGAAGCATTTGAAATTTTAATAAAAATTTTTAAAAAAATATTTAGATTCTATTTTTATCTATGGCTTACATTCATTGCTTTCCTCTTTGTGGAAAAGAATTGTATGTACTCAAAATAGATATAAGCCAAGTTACATGGTAACTGGGTATGATTTGGCATTAGGCTCTTCTTCTTCTAGCCACCTAATATTTAATAATGTATAGTTAAAGAACTATCAAAATAAAAAAGGTTCAATAAATGTGGGATGAAGGGAGAAGACAAAAGATACTGCTCTTCTAAGAAATAATGTATACATTTTGGGAATACATATCCAAATTTTCTTTGTAATTTCTTAAAAAGAGAGAAAAAAATTTCCATGTCATAAACTGATATTAGTGAACTAGAAAGAGAATATTGGATGGAACCAATGAAGTAATGGTTTCATTATAAAATGTCTTTTAAAATATTCCTTGTAATTATAACTACATTTAATGTTATCCTGGAGAAGGAAATGGTAACCCTCTCTAGTATTCTTGCTTGGGAAATCCCATGGACCGAGGAGCCTGGTGTGCTACAGTCCATGGGGTTGCAAAGAGTTGAACACGACTGAGTGACTAACACTTAATGTTATCAAGTGTATGCACAAATAAGCCTATGGGTTAAAGCAGACCCCAGTCACAACATTGACTTTTTAAACTTCTGTGTCTTTATTCAAGTTCTCTCTTGAAGAATTTGAGGATGATAGTAACATTGTAAGCTGAGCACAGCAGAAATAGCACAGGCTTGTGGAATTGCATGAATTAGTGTTCAGGTCCTTGTCCTGTCTTTTACTGATCCTGGTACCTCAGACTAGTTACCTAATTTTCTTGGGCCTCCTTTTCCTTATCTGCTTGCAACCTGGTAACAAAGAGATTATTTTCTTAACATATTTACCAATGATAAGAATTAAAAATTAATAGTATTATGGTTGGTGCAAAAATCTAAAACTCGTATGCTAGATATGGAGAGATGTTATACAGGCAGAGACTACGGTTAACTTTGTGTCTGTAGAATTTGTACAATTGTTTAGATCCTTTAAAAAATACATTTGCTTATAATAAGACATCTTGAAAAGTTGCTTTAATAATGTAGAGGCAAAAACAATTTGACTAAAGTTCCGTTGTCTTGCTAGGCCTCCCTTCCTTAATAGGAAATAGAAAGCGAAGCTTTAGTCTCTCAGTTGTGTCTGACTCTTTGTGACCCCCATGGACGATAGCCTGCCAGGTACCTCTGTCCATGGAATTTTACAGGCAAGAATACTGGAGTGGGTTGCCATTCCTTTCTCCAGGGGATCTTCCCGACCCAGTGATTGAACCCAGGTTTCTTACATTGCAGGCAGATTCTTTACTGCCTGAGCAACCAGGGCGCCCCAATATATGAAGTGGAGTGTATCTTAATTATTTCCTCACCTCTGATGTAGTTTTACCAGCTGGGAAAATTTCATGATCATTTGGGTCTGGATGTATTGCAGAGCTATGCAGATTTGGATCCAGTGCTGAGGATTACGCTTTACTATGGAGGTGGAGTCAGGTGACTGTTTCTTTGTGGGTCAGACAGATTTTGAGCTCAAGAGGGCTTTAGGACATTTGCTCTGTTTTAGTGAGAGATTCTTTTTCTTTTCTTTTTTTGGCTAGAGAGGGGCAGTCATACCTAAAGAAATTCTGCATCATGACCCAAATCGGGGATTTTTGTGTTGGCTATCAGTCAATCATAAAAATAGATATTTGATAAAATAATATTGTCCAATTAAACTGTAGCTTGCACAAATTTACCTCAGTATTTTTCTGCTAGAGGCAGAATCAAGCTAGGAACATTTCATTAGGGCTTGTTTTACAAGAAATACTTATTTTGATTTAATATGGCTTCATAAAAAAGTGTATGAGGATAGAGGAGATGAATTCAAATACTCAGTTTATTTTTGATGGAAAGGAAGAGAATCATACCTTTAAAATTTTCTTTTCTTTATCATCTAAGATTTCATGTAAATTTCAGTGATTACAAATTATAGTACTTTGAGAATCTTCTAGGTAGGCTATTGAATACACATAAGTCAATAATTTGTATTTATTATAGAGCAAGTCATTTTCAATATGGAGCTGGTTTCTTGTCGCTTGTATTTATAAAACAAAGTATGTATGTACATATCTGAAAAGAAAATGGAGTCTTTTCCCTGCATAATCCTCTCAGGGCTAATTGTTTCAATATCTTTCAAGGAAATTATTAAGAAGAATAAGGAGTAAAGTATTTAGCTGTTAAGTGTTTCTGTAGATGTCAATAATTTTATTTTTCTAGCTTAAGTGTTTTAAAAAGGGTAAATCAAAGTAAAATCTCATTTTCTACATATTTGTCTGTGGGTGGGATAATGGTCATTTCTTATTCATTTTTGCATCTCTAAAATGAAGATCTGATAAGAAATCATTTATTCATTTAGAGGAAGGGCATGCACTCTGGGTTGCTTTTTGGTCACACCAGTAGATTTCTGCTGATCTGTGCACACTCTTTAGCCCTGTTCCCATTGTGAAACAATGGCTTTTGTGATGTGACCAACCAGGCTTGGGATACATTCTGCAACCACTGAACAAAATAAAGCCGTTGGCCTAAATATGAACTGAACCTTTGACATTGACCCTTTTAGTATTTTAACTAATGTGGAAACTACTAGAAGCTTGAACTTTGAATTCTCCTGAACTGCATGATATGGCAGATAACACTATTTATATATCATTCTGATTAAAATGCCCTATTTGTGAAATAAAATATAAGGAAAGAGCTTACTGTTAAATCAGTATTGGTGACTTACTATCTTTTGAGATTAATACATTGTTTAATAATAATGATAATAGTTTTAGCATAGCTGACATTATTGAGTGCTTCTTATAGGCCAGTTTTATGGGCTGAGTTATGTCTCCTACACTCATTTCTGTCATATGTTGAAGTCTTAGCTCCCGGCGTGTCATTGTATTTGAGATTGTCTTTAAAGAGGCATTAAAGTTAAGTCTTTGAGGTGAGCCCTAATACACTATGACTGGTAAGAAATCATATTGTTAGAAGAGGAAATTGGGACACAGACCCAGAGGGGAGACCAGGTGACGACACAGAGAGAAGACGACTGTCTATAAGTCAAGAAGAGAGACCTCAAAGAAACCAACCCTGCCAAAACCTTGATCTTCTAGCCTCTAGAACTGTGAGAAAAAAAATCAATTTGTGTTGTTTACACCACCCAGTCTGTGGAATTTTATTGTGGCAGCTTTAGCAAACAATACAGACAGGCATTGTGCTAAGTGTTTTACATTCATTTTGTTTGTTACTTTTCATAATAATGTATGTAATACACCTATGACTATTTCTGCTTTTGCAAATGAAGGATCTTTGGATACGATAGCTCTTCAAGTGGAAGTGAGTGGGGAAAGACAGAGCAAGAATCGTTGCAATTGAATTCTGGCATTCAAAGACTCTATAGTCATATTGCCTCCCTTCTGCCATATCTCAGGTGATGGAGGCAATAAAACTACCAGCTTCAGGGATGTGCTGTTACTGCTCTGATTTGGTTGCTCTCATTTGATACATGAGGAATTTGAGGCTTAAGAGTGTCTTGTCTAAAAATACTCTACCATCATGTGATTGAGTCAGAATTCTGTGTCAGATGTGTCTGACCCCATGGTTGTAAATCAACCATCTGACTATCCTACTTTTATTCCTTTTGTCTGGAGGAAAGGGATCATCTCTTAATTTATTTTTGGATCTTTAGAACCTGGGATAGTGCTTGAATAAAATTGAAATTAATGGAAGATGACCTTTGTTCTTGCTTTGCAGAACAGCATTCAAATGCAACTTCAAATGAAGCATTTGAAATTTTAATAATTATTCATTATTACTTACATGTGTAACCTGAAAAAGTTAATAAAAAAACTAAGGAGAAGAAAAAGATCCAAAAGGTTATCACAAATAGCATAGTCACTTCATTCTGATAAAAGCAATAGTTTATGATACTGACCAACTATATTTATTTATTTATTTTTGTCTGTGCTGGGTCTTCTTTACTAAGTGCAGGCTTTCTCTAGTTGTGGTGAGTGGGGACTACCCTGTAGTTCTGATGTGCAGGCTTCTCATTGCAGTGGATTCTCTTGTTGCAGGGCACGGGCTCCAGAGCATGTGGGCTTCAGTAGTTGCAGACCGGGCCTGTGTGGGATCAGTAGTTGTGGGTCCTGGGCTCTGGAGCACAGGGTCAGTAGCTGCGGTGCATGGGCTTATTTGCTCCGTGGCATGTGGGATCTTCCTGGACTAGGGGTCAAACCGTGTCTCCTGCAGTGGCAGGCAAAGTCTCTACCCCTGAGCCACCAGGGAAGCCTCTATTTCCTATTTTAGTCATATTCTCAAAAGAATCCACAAAAAGGCAGTAATTTATTTTAGCTTAATCAGTAGAGGTTTTATGAAAATGATGGAATGAAATAAGAGTATGCGAGACAGCAAAAGAGACACAGATGTATAGAACAGTCTTTTGGACTCTGTGGGAGAGGGAGAGGGTGGGATGATTTGGGAGAATGGCATTGAAACATGTATAATAGCATATATGAAACGAATTGCCAGTCCAGGTTTGATGCATGATACCGGATGCTTGGGGTTGGTGCACTGAGATGACCCAGAGGGATAGTACGGGGAGGGAGGAGGGAAGGGGGTTCAGGATGGGGAACATGTGTATACCTGTGATGGATTCATGTTGATGTATGGCAAAACCAATAAAATATTGTAAAGTAATTAACCTCCAATTAAAATAAATAAGTTTATATTAAAAAGAAAAAGAGTTCTGACAGGTGAAAAGAGGCTGGCCGGCGCTGAGCGAGTGTGGTTCGTGAACACGGCGCTCCAGGCAAGTGTGCGCAGACCCAGAGGGATAGTACGGGGAGGGAGGAGGGAGGGGGGTTCAGGATGGGGAACATGTGTATACCTGTGATGGATTCATGTTGATGTATGGCAAAACCAATAAAATATTGTAAAGTAATTAACCTCCAATTAAAATAAATAAATTTATATTAAAAAATCAAAGCAACTGGAAAAAAATTTAACTGAAGAAATGTGATGAGGGAAAAATTAAAATAACTTAAAAGCAATTCTGTTCGATCATTAAATGACTAATTTCAATTCAGCACATTTACACAGCATATCTGTAAAAGTAAAATATTTTAAAAGCATTGTTGTATTTTTAAGCCTGTAATCATAAACAACAACAAAAAAAATTCATGGAAATTCCCAGCAGAAGGAGAGAAATGTAAATATGGATGGGAACATTTTGTGGTGGTTCACTTGCCCAGTCATGTCTGACTCTTTGCGATCCCATGGATTGCAGGACGCCAGGCCTCCTTGTCTCTCATCATCTCCTGAAATTTGCCCAAGTTAATATCCATTGCATTGGTGCTGCCATTCAGCCATCTCATCCTCTGACTCCCCCTTCCCCTTCTACCTTCAGTCTTTTTCAGCATCAGGGATGTTTTCAATGAGTCGGCTCTTAGCATCAGATGACCAAAATACTGGAGCTTCATCTTCATCAGTCCTTCTGCGTATTCCAAGGGAACATTTGGTTACCTGGAATTTGCATTTCTGTTAAATTTCACTCTTCATAACCTGCCTGAAAACCACAAAGTTTGCAAATAAAAGCCTTATGCTTCAAAAAGAGACTTCAAAAACAGAGTCCATGTGTTAAAATCCCTGTGCTCATAGAACAAGTGCATCAGATCCTTGGTGAGAGCATATTTCCTCCTAACACCTATAACAGAACTGTTTATTTGCTCTCCCTAGCTCACTACTTGTTAGAAGGAGCATATTAAAAAGGAATGCTTGTGGTATTACTAAACACAAATACATTGTTAGCAAGAAACAGGATTTCAACATAGGAAAAAGAATCATATAATGTCAAACATTAGAAAGACAGCAGTATAGAGAGTATGGCCTTTTTTTGACAGAGTTCTGCATGCAAAAATCTCCATCTGTTGTCTATTGATTAGCTCTATATACCTAGGCAAACTATTTAAATTCTCTCTGTCTGTGTTATCATATGTAAGGTAAAAATACTGTAACCTAACTTGTGGATTGTAGGGATTAAGTGAAATGACTTGTGCAAAATGCTTGGTTAAATTTTGTTTCATTCTGAGGCCCAAATGCACATCTTTATGTACATTGATCATAACTCAGCAGATCCTACAGTAGTTCATGCTCATAATAATGACTGATGCTGGATTGTTATACAAATATTAAAGCTATGTACAATGTATTGCATACTTAAGAATGTATGCCAATATGTAATTCATGCTAGAAAAACACATCAAAATGATTATTATTTAAGTCTTTGTTGGAATGATAGACCTGTTCAAGTTTTCTCTTTGGCACCTGACACTAGCCCTGGGGACTCATATCCACACTGTCCTCCTGTGAGGTCAGGAGGAGGTCATGACTGTACATGAACCTCATATCTGCCATATTTGGGCTAATGCAATAATGAGAACAGATTAGCATTGTGCCCACATCACATCTGCAGATAATGGTGATATTGTTAGTCACCAAAGTTGTCAGTCCAGGAGGAGGAGAAATAGTATAATTTTAGAATAGAAAGAATCTTATTGGCATCAGTTCAGTTCAGATCAGTTCAGTCGCTCAGTCGTGTCCGACTCTTTGAGACCCCATGAATCACAGCACATCAGGCCTCCCTGTCCATCACCAACTCCCGGAGTTCACTCAGACTCATGTCCATCGAGTCAGTGATGCCATCCAGCCATCTCATCCTCTACTGTCCCCTTCTCCTCCTGCCCCCAATCCCTCCCAGCATCAGAGTCTTTCCCAATGAGTCAACTCTTCGCATGAGGTGGCCAAAGTACTGGAGTTTCAGCTTTAGCATCATTCCCTCCAAAGAAATCCCAGTTATTCTGAACATTTTTATGTTCATGACTGATCAATAAATGCAAAAGGACATGGTAATTAAGTATATTTTCTTTGGAAAAACAAAAAAATATTTAACTTACCACATTTAATTTATGATTATTTAAGAAATATAGAAAGAATGTTCCTTCTCTTATAACTCTGGAGACTAAACTAGAGCCAAAAAGGAATTCAGTACTTACAAGGTCAATACTAGTTGATCCATTTCCAAAAAAGTTTTTAACATTAGTGTACAAGAAAAAAGTTTCATTATTTCATTGAGCAAAAATACACAAACTGCTCTCTTGAGAGCTGATCATCCTTGACTAAAAAAAAGTCAAGGGTAGAATGATTTGTACTCAGCTTTCCTACTAATGCAAGGCCTTGAGATATGGGACATGACAGAAATATCACCAGTAGGAGTGCCTTTCTTGAGACCCACAAGCTGGTGTACTTTATTACATAGGGCAGGCTTCTACCTCTTTCTGAAAATGTCATGGAGTAGGTGGTCAGGATATTTGACTCATTCTCTGCTAAAAGTGTCATGATGGGGTGGTGAGAATTAAACAATGTCGGTGCTAGTTTTTTACATTTCTAAAAACATTCTCAATATCAATGCAGAAGAAGAAAGCTTCAGTATTTCACTGAGCACAAAATAATGTATATACTGTTTTTTCATGTATTTGATCATCCTTGATTAGGGGAATATTTCTAGGGAAAAATTGTTTATTTGCTCTAGGAGTCTCTTGTTACCAACAGTTAGGAAGACAGTGTGAGGCTGAGCAGATACAGGGTCAATTAATCATTGGCCACAATTCCTACCTTCAGACATTCAAGTTCATTGCCCTACCATGTCCTGAGCAAGTAAGTAGGAATAACAACCACTCCAATTTCCCTGCAATTACCTATCCATATGGGTTTATAATAAATCACATTCTTTATAGTTGGCATTTGTGAATTAGACTTCTGATGAGGCTGCCAGAAGAGGAGAAACCTGAAAATTTAAACCAAATAACAAAGATATGTTATCGTTCATATATCTTTGTTCATAATACCTGAG
Organism: Cephalophus harveyi; assembly: GCA_006410635.1. Lineage (NCBI taxonomy): Eukaryota > Metazoa > Chordata > Mammalia > Artiodactyla > Bovidae > Cephalophus > Cephalophus harveyi. Next base: position 521,582 of record SJYT01054054.1, read on the forward strand.
TTCAGTATGACCTTGTGTCTCCAATTATCCTGGGATGTAGTGAGCTTCACTGAGTCATTAATCCTGACTTGATACCTCCCAAATCTATCTTTGGGAGTATTCATTCAATCCGCATTTGTTTAACACATGCTTTATGTCAAGCCCTAATTTGCATGTAGTATAGAAATTTTTAAAAAAGAAAAAAGACACAAGGAGATAATGGTTTGTTGAGGGGGAGAGACAGACATATAAGAAAACAATTATAATAAAATAATTATTTAGTTAGTAGCTAGATTCAGAATTCTGAGGAAATGCAGAGTAAATGGGAAGTTGGGCAAATTTCCACTGGAGAGGTAATGCAGTTGTTGGATCTTGAAGATAAGGAATTTGTCAAAAAATGGAGGAAATTTGTCAGCCAGAAAAGGTGAGCTGCAATTATGTTAAAGAGGTTGGGACACTCGGCAAACAGAAAATAAGATAGAGGTCAGTGTACATTGGAAGCAAGATCTGTGGTTTGGGAGTGTAATGTTATTGATGAGGATCAGAGACAGGACAGGGAGAGTCAGAACATGTCTTGAAGGTTCTGAATTCCATGGTGAGGATTTGGGACTTTATTTTACTTGCAGCAAGGAAGCCACCGAAGTTCTGAAGCAGTGAAATGCTGTGATTAAACCTGTTCTTCAGAAAACAACCCTCAAGTTTATAGGAGAGTAGGCTGGAGGTGAGGAGGAGCCTGAACAAGAAACATAGCGTAGGAGACTATCACAGTATCCCCGTGGGAACTGATGGAAATCTGGTAACAGGTTGCTTAGAATACTGAATTGGCAGGACCTGGTAACTGAGGAAGAAGAAGGTATATTCTTTCATTGATTCAGTGATTATTTGTAGAACTCCTATTCTGTGCCAGACATTGTTGTAGATGCTGAAATAAATAAAAAGACAAAATCTCTGCTCTCACATGTTTGCATTCTATTGAGAGAGACAAAAATAAATAAGTCCTCTAGTGTACATCATAACATCATATCATGTGGTGCCTAAATGCTATGAAGAAAAATGAAGCATGTTGTGGAAATGATATTATGTGACTTGTGAGCTTGAAGCTTCTGCTTTTGTCTTATGGAATGCACCCAGAGATGGCCTTGTAAGGAAGCCAGTCCAGCAGATGTGAGGATCAGAGAAAGAGAACACCCTGGGCATTCCAGCCAATAGCCAGCATCATCTGCCAGAGTGAGGAACGTTGCCATTGAGTTTTCTGCTGAAAGCAGCCTCATGAGTGAGTTCAAAAGAAATCAGCAGAGGAACTGCCCAGCCAACCCACAGAGTCATAATAAATCATAGATCTTTGTTGCTTTCAGCTGCTAGGTTTTAGGGAGTTTTATTACTCAGGAATAGATAACAGAAACAATGAAGAAGAAGAGAGATAGTATTCAAGAATGATTTGTGGGTCACTGACATAGTGATAGGCTAGCCAAGTAGGGCAGTTAGCTAAGAGAGGCTTAACTTGAAGAAAAGGAAATTCAGAATTGCCCCAGGAAGGAAAGTCTCTGGCTATTTTAGATGGGGACAAAGTTTAATTAGTATTCTTTGGTATTGAAAGGACTAATTTAATGAGATCATAGTTTCTCCTTTAACAACTTGGAAAAAGTAAATGTTGAAAAGCTATCACATTTCAACCAAGATGCATTGGTTTGAATGCATCTTTAATTAAAGAGTAATCACTAATCAATCATTAAAGTAATCACTAATCAATATGTAGTTACAACTGTTCATCAGAACTTCTTCTGTTTTGTTTTGTGTTGTTTATTTAAATAGGAGAGGAATAGGAGCAGTGAAGAGAGCAATAGGGCTTCAGAAATGGGTGAAAATGAGTAAGGAGGCTAATACCAAGAGGAAAAAAGATGGGAACAGTGGGGCCTGGGGAAAGGACCAAGTTTACCTTTGTTAACTTTTATGCAGTTGTATAAAAGGCAACTGGCTGCAGAACAGTGTTTTGTCATCTAGTCTGCTTTGGTATGATTGAAGAAGAATTTTTAAAAAATAGACTAAATTCTCAAAGAATAGTTTTCATTCTACAGTAATCTTCAAACTACATTAATCTTAGAGTTACTGTCATGTGTTTTGTAAAGTGAGAGGAACCTGTGTGTTTTACAGTATACCATGGGTCATAGATGAATGAAAAAAAGTCTTTCCCAAATCCTTAATATCTTTTCTCAGAAATTTAACATAGTACATTAATATTAGTTGTAACATAGTTGTAGTCATTCATTTTAAATGCCAATAAGGGTATTTCACCCGTTGGTTAGCAACAAAAGTCACAGAAATGGCTTGTTATGCATGTTTCCTCAATCAAGCAGATTGAGTAAAGAAAGGATTATTTGATGGATGTTATACTTCTCTTGTGCATACGACGCTTGAACTTCAAGGAGAGAAACAAGTAATCTTGGCTTATCCATCCATGCTCATCTTTACATGCTTGACATTACCTAGAATCACATACATAGAATGAGATCAATGAATTGGCTTAAGTCACACATTTTGTTAGCTCATAGCGCTTGTAATAGTTGTAATTGTTATATTAAATGTGAGGATTGCTGTTTTGTGCCTAAGTCCCCAGGAGACTGAGAGTTTCATTAGGGCACAAGAAGTGTTTGTCTAGCTTAATAATTTTTCCCATGATGAACACAATACTGGAATATGATTACTGCCCAGTAATTGAATGTAAGACAGAATAAAGAAACACAGCTTTAGAGTATCATCCATTTCAGAGAAGAAAAGGCCCAGAAGGTGCCTCTCTCTCCACAGTTGGAAAACTTCATCCTCCAACCCTTCGTTCATAGTGACAGTGTTGGCTATGAGTTCTAGAAAAGTTTGAGGATTTGACTACTGTTCCTAGGCCTTTCTAGGGTATAAAGTAGGTTGGCCTGATAAAATAAATTTCAGAAAAACAATAAATAAGTATATTAAAAATATAATTATGTTCCATTTAAATTTTTTAAATGATATTTGTCTGAAATTCAGATTTCACTGACTGTCCTATATTTTCTTTTGCTAAAGCTGGCAACCCTAGTGTAAAGCTATTTTCTGTATAGTACTAGGAAGGCTTTGTCTGTCCCGAAAGGTTATCTCAGGGCTTTGTTCCTGATTAGGAGTTCTACTCCCTCCACACAGTTGTGTGTAGTGGAAAATCATGGAGATAGATAAGTAGACCCTCACAGCCTCCAGTTACCGTCCTACATAACTCCTTTCTTGGAAAAAACTAGGAAGAGACCTTACTGGCATGTTATATCCTTCTTGGGCATATTTAGTCTCATAAAATACTACCTCAGAAAGTCATTCCTACTAAAATGTAAATAACTGATAAGGTTAATGTGTTATTTCTGCTGGAGCATTTATACTGTAAATAAGTACCATCAAAATAGTTAATAAAATAATTTTGAATTGAGGAATTTTATAGTTTCTTTGTTATAGAATGTGGTTTTAGAGGTAAAAATTGTTTTGTTCTCTTGAAATTAAGTCTTTGGTATTTGACGATTACAGCTTCTCAGGCACACTCATGTAAATAAGGGTTTCAGGCTCTCAATCCTAGGGGATTGTTAGGGGAAAGGAGTTAACTCTAAATTATTCAAAGCTCTTCAGTCCATGACCACAGAGGAAAAACAGATTAACTTAAAAATAAACACTTTTATGGAGTGACTTCTTCTTGTTAGTGTTCCTTCTCCTAAGTGTTCTCACATGTCATTCTTGGAAGAAGTCCTGTGAAGTGGACCATATTATGTTCAGGTTTCAGATGAAGCAACTGAAGTTCAGAGAGGTTAAATGACTTGCCCCAAGCCAAGGAGATGGTAAATGGCAGAGCTGTGATTCAAACTCAGGGTTTTTTGACTTGAGGCTAGTGATCTTTCTGTCACACCATGGTGATCACTCATTCCCCACAGCCCTTTTTTGGGAAGCTCCAGGATCCCCCCAAAGCTGTTTAGAGTGTGGGTCTAGGATGTGGTTGTTGGGTACTAAATGCTCTGTGGTTAAATGACTTTTGATTGCAAAGTTTGGGGAAAAGGAATAATGCCAGATTACTTGTGTCAGAGATGGGAAAATGATTCAGACTCATATGCTGTTGGGCAACTAAACTTGATTGCAAGCTTTTCTTTTCAAGAAATTGGAATGATCTTTATCCATGAGCAAAGCCATGGTGGAGGGTAAAGGGATCATGACACCACCATAGAGATTCATTTCCACGGCTGTTGGGCAGTTAAAGGAGAAGTGAAGCAAAATTGTGATGTAATGGAGCTTCGTCTTTAGTGACCTATCACTGACACTTTAAGGCAACTTCTTCTTCTTTAGTCTTATAGTGCCTGGATAACAGTTTAGAAAGAATCTGAAAGATTGCTCTACTGTTGTGTTAGCTCAATATAGAACCTCTCCTTGGGATATGAGAACTTTAACTTGGAATATAATGAAAAAAGAATAAAGATTGAATTTCTAAATGTTAGCATACTAGTAGATGAACCAGAAGGTTCTTTTGGGATGGGAATCTACTGGACCCATGCTTTGCAGACAGTACCAGAGAAGAGTGATATAAATTAGATACTTCGGTTGGTTGGTATTATTCTATTATTGCTAAAGGCCAGACTTAAAGGCCATGACTTAAAGGTTTTAAAAATATGATGAAAATGAACAGCAAATTAAAAAATATGGACTTAAATGCTATTGACAGTTGATAAACACTGAGATCAGTATTTGGTCTACAGGAAAGAAAAATAAGATGTAATTTCCCGTCTATGGTAGGAATTTGGAGATTTGACTTGGTCCCCTTTATGGAAAATAAAAAATGAAAGAAAGATGAAAATGAATAGAATTTGGTGTAGAAAGAATTGATGGTGCATTTAAAATTCGAATTCCTTGATAGAAATTTGTCTGAAGGTACTGGAATTTGTTATTTAGACATCATTTTTGCTAGGAAATGGTATGGTACAGTAGAAACAGCCTATTTGTGGAATCAGAAAGACCCAACTCTTGTTCTGACTATATGTCAATTATTTAATCTTTTGAACCTCAATTTCCTCCTCTGTAAAATAAGAACAATAATACATAGTTAAATTATTCTAAGAACTAAATGAGATACTAGGTGTTTATAAAACAACTCGTAAATGTATATTTAGGACTTTATTGATATTCTTAGGCATCACTTTCACTTTTTAAAGTAATTTGTAAATAATTTTGCCTATAGTATTTAGATCAAAGCAGAGCCTTCTAGCAGTGAAGAAACAGTAAAAAGCCTTGGAAATTAAGAAACATGTTCATATAGGGTTAAAAAGGCATAACTATGCTTACAGTTGGAAAATACTTTTTAACCTCAATTTGGTCAGCTGCTTTCACATTTAATTAGGAAATAAGCATATTGATAGGCATATTCTTCTTATGTATTTGAAGGAAATAAATTACATGGATTTTAAGTCAGTAACCAAGCTGCTTATAACCAAAGCTGTTTTTATTCCCAAATTTGAACTCCTTACATAAATTTTAATTCTTCAAGGTCAGAAAATATATATAATTGTGTATATTTAATACTGTTTTGAGCTTTCCCACTCGATGGACATGAGTTTGAGCAAGCTCTGGGAGTTGGTGATGGACAGAGAAGCTTGGCATGCTTCAGTCCATGGGGTCACAGAATCAGACACAACTGAGCAACTGAACTGACTGACTGACTCAGCTGCCCAGGTGGCGCTAGTGGTAAAGAATCCTCCTGCCAATGTAGGAGACTTAAGAGATGTGGGTTCCATCCCTGGGTCAGGAAGATCCCCTGGAGGAGGACATGGCAACCCATTCCAGTATTCTTGCCTGGAGAATCCCCATGGACAGAAGAGCCTGGCACACTATAGTATATAGGGTTGTAAAGGGTCAGACATGACTGAAGCGGTTGAGCACTCACATGTAGTAATATACAAAAGTCTGGCTGTCTTTCTAGTGGATAGTCAGCTGATATATAAAGTAAACACACCTCATTTAGCATGCTCTTATTGGCAGCCGATTCCTGAAGTATTAATGGCAGTAATGATAACCTGTTTCCTGAATGGAAGAAACCTTTTTGGAACTGAAAACTTTGCCAGGGTTTTAATACTTAGTTGTTGTTGTTCAGTCTCTAAGTCATCTCTGACTTTTTGCAACCCCATGGACTGCAGCATGCCAGACTTCCCTGTCCATCACTCCTGGAGCTTGCTCAAACTCATGTCCATTGAGTTGGTGATGCCATCCAACCATCTGTTGCCCCCTTCTCCTCTTGCCCTCAGGCTTTCCCAGCATCAAGATCATTTCCTTGCATTAGGTGGTCAAAGTATTGGAGCTTTGCATTAGGTGGTCAAAGTATTGGAGCTTTAGCTTCAGCACCAGTCTTTCCAATGAATATTCAGGGTTGATTTCCTTTAGCGTTGACTGATTTGATTTCCTTGCTGTCCAAGGGACTCTCAAGAGTCTTCTCCAGTAACACACTCCGAAAGCATCAATTTTTCGGCACTCAGCCTTCCTTATGGTCCAACTCTCACATCCTTATGTGACTACTGGAAAAACCATAGCTTTGACTCTATGGACCTTTGTTGGCAAAGTGATGTTTCTGCTTTTTAATAGACTGTCTAGATTAGTTCTCAGAGGTTAAAGCGTCTGCCCGCAATGCGGGAGATCCGGGTTCAATCCCTGGGTTGGGAAGATCCCCTGGAGAAGGAAATGGCAACCCACTCCAGTATTCTTGCCTGGAAAATCCCATGGACGGAGGAGCCTGGTGGCCTACAGTCCATGGGGTCGCAAAGAGTCGAACACGACTGAGCGACTTCACTTTCACTTTTTCTAGATTAGTTATATCTATTCTTCCAAGGAGCAAGCGTCATTTAATTTTGTGGCTGTAGTCACCATCTGCATTGATTTTGGAGTCCAAGAAAATGAAATCTGATACTGTTTTCACTTTTTCCCCATCTCTTTGCAATGAAGTGATAGAACCAGATGCCATGATCTTGGTTTTTTGAATGTTGAGTCTTAAGCCAGCTTTTTCACTCTCCTCTTTCACCTTCATCAAGAGGCTCTTTAGTTCCCCTTCATCTTCTGCCCATTAAAGTGGCATCGTCTGCATATCTGAGGTTGTTAATATTTCTCCCAGAAATCTTGATTCCAACTTGTGAGTCATCCACCCAGCATTTTGCATGATGTACTCTGCATAGACGTTAAATAAGCAGGGTAACAATATACAGCCTTGATGTATTCCTTTCCCAATTTGAAACCAGTCTCTTGTTCCATGTCTGGTTCTAACTGTTGCTTCTTGTCTTGCATACAGGTTTCTCAGGAGTCAGGTGAGGTGGTCTGGTATTCCCATCTCATTAAGGAATATTCTACAGTTTGTTGTGATCCACACAGTCAAAGGCTTTAGTGTAGTCAATGAAGTAGAAGTAGATGCTTTTTTGGATTTCTCTTGCTTTTTTTTTGATCTAACATCTGTTGGCAATTTGATCTCTGGTTCCTGTGCCTTTTCAAAACTCAGCTTGAACATCTGGAAATTCTTGGTTCACATACTGTTGAAGCCTGAACATTACCTTGCTAGCATGTGAAATGAATACAATTGTGATATGGTTTGAACATTCTTTGGTATTGCCTTTCTTTGATATTGGAATGAAAACTGACCTTTTCCAGTCCTGTGGCCACTGCTGTTTTCCAAATTTGCTAGCATAACGAGTGGAGCACTTTAACAGCATCATCTTTTAGGATTTGAAATAGCTCAGTTGGAATTCTATCACCTCCACTAGCTTTGCTCATAGTAATGCTTCATAAGGCCTATTTGGCTTCACACTCCAGGATGTCTGGCTCTAGGTGAGTGACCACACCATTGTGGTTATCTTGGTCATTAAGAGACTTAAAATTTTATAAATGCTAGTAAGGTGAATGTATCAGGAGGAATGGGCTACATTTGCTAATCTTGAGTAAGAGTAGATGGCAAAATATTACAATTAGTGAATTATGCAGTGAAATATTAGGAACCAGTGAACTTGAGTTATCTTCATAGGTGGTTTCTAACTCTTTAAATCTTCTGTTTTAGAAGGAGAAGCACATAATCTGGATAAGAGCATGAGAGAAATTGAAGGCACAATTATGTAACAATTTTAGGCTATTTTGAGAACTTTGCTTTTTACTCATGATCTGACATGTTTAAAAGTTTGTGGGCTCTGTGTTGGGAATAGATTATAGGGAATAAGCACTGAAGGAGAAAATATAGTCAGGGGGCTCTTCTAATAATCAGGTGAGCAATAATGGATCCTTAGACTCAAGTGAGTACTGATGGATCCTTAGACTAGGGTGATATCATCTGAGGTTGTAACAGATCCTGAATTTATTTATTTATTTATTTTTAATATAAATTTATTTATTTTAATTGCAGGTTAATTACTTTACAATATTGTATTGGTTTTGCCGTACATCAACAAGAATCCACCACAGGTATATACATGTTCCCCATCCTAAACCCCCCTCCCTCCTCCATCCCCATACCATCCCTCTGGGTCATCCAAGTGCACCAGCCCCAAGCATCTGGTATCATGCATCGAACCTGGACTGGTGATTCGTTTCATATATGATATTATATATTTTGAAGAAAGAACCAGGGTTAATGGATTGAATGGGAGATAGTAAAAGAGGAATTAAGCATAACTACAGATTTCTATTTTGATTAACTCAACAAAACATTGCTGGTGAAATGGGGTAGTCTGTGGAGGAGCAGAGTTTTGAGGGATGGATTTGAGGAATGCAGAGTTTGGCTTTAATTATGCTAAGTTTGAGATGGTTATTAAAATATCAACTGGGAAGTCAAGAGGCAGATGAATAATAAATCTGAGGTTCAAGAACTTGAGAACAGAATATAAAATTGTCAGTGAAATAAGCCATGAAACTGAATGAAATCACCCAAAGAATGGGAGAAGTTGTTAGGGACTGGGTCTGCTTGTCCTCTCGCATTTAAAAGCTGAGATTAGGTGGGGCCCCCAAGGGAGGTTGGAAAGAAGTAGCCAGTAAGTAAAGAGAAGACTCAAGAAGATTGGTAACCTAGAAACCATGTGAAAAAAAGTATTTTAAAAACCAGGGAGAGATTAGTGTCAAATCTTACTGGTTGGAGGGAATGAAGACTATGGATTATTCTATTAGGCAATGTGGAAATCTTTGTTTGCCTCACTAAATTGTTTCAGTGTGGGGGATAGAGACAAACAGGCTTGTCCTTAACCTTTGCAGGGTCTGCAACAAAACTACAGTTTGAAATTCATGCTCCATATATCTACATTTTAAAAGTTGTAAATCAAGATAGTAAATACTTGGTATCTTGTGACTGCTAGACAAAAAGCAAAAGCAAAAGGCCAAGAAAATAGTGGGAACATTGACCCTGATAGAGTCTGCCACCTAATCAATGCCAGCAACCACCCCACATACTCAAGCTTGGCAAATGAAGAGAATGACCAATCTTCCATCTTCCCGTCATCACACTGGGAAACATCCAGGGGCCTGGCAATCTCTGGAACATGCTGTGTAGGCTTATACTCTTCCTTTCCTTAGAGTGCAAGCATTGAGAATAGCCTTGTCAGTGGATTAATGCATAGGTTGCTTAACTTCGAGGGTGTCAGATGGCACATGAATCTTCTGGGAAGAGAGTCATAAAATGGAGGAAGTCATGAGTCCTGTGGGGGGGGGGCGTCAAGCTGGGGTGCAACCCCTCCTGTTGAGACAAAGGGAATCCCCATTCTCAGATACTTTGTTGTCTAGAGTGAGCGCCTAGTCATTTGGGCAATCCTGATCTTGTACTATGAGATTTTCTGTTACTTGCAGGTGAATATATTCCAACTGATTTATAGGCATTCAATAAATATGTATTAAATGACCCTCTGATTAAGAAAGCATTCAGTTCAGTTCAGTTCAGTCACTCAGTCGTGTCTGACTCTTTGCGAACCCATGAACTGAAGCATGCCAGGCCTCCCAGTCCATCACCAACTCCCAGAGTTCACTCAGACTCACGTCCCTTGAGTCGGTGATGCCATCCAGCCATCTCATCCTCTCTTGTCCCCTTCTCCTCCTGCCCCCAATCCCTCCCAGCATCAGAGTCTTTTCCAATGAGTCAACTCTTCTCATGAGGTGGCCAAAGTACTGGAGTTTCAGCTTTAGCATCATTCCTTCCAAAGAAATTCCAGGGCTGATCTCCTTGAGAATGGACTGGTTGGATCTCCTTGCAGTCCAAGGGACTCTCAAGAGTCTTCTCCAACACCATAGCTCAAAAGCATCAATTCTTCAGTGCTCAGCCTTCTTCACAGTCCAACTCTCACATCCATACATGACCACTGGAAAACGATGGTGTAATACTATAGCCATTAATAACAGTGAACTAGAACTCTAAAAATGATGGTTTGTTATAATTTCATTTATGTATGTTTGTGTATATGTTTGCATATATATATACATATATTTAGTATGTGTCTAGAATGTCTGCATATGTACAAAGAGAAATGTACATAAGCATATATATTTTTATTCCTTTTCACCTAGTATAGTACTTGCTCCTAGAAAGCACTGAATGTTTATTGAATCACTGAATACTAACATAATAGATCAGAGTATTAATCTAAGAAGCAGAGTTGGTTTAGGTCTTCATATCAGCCACTGAAATCACTGCAAAGTTAACTTTTCCTGCCTGTAGTAGACACCTTTCCCTTTAAGGCCCCAAATATTTATTCTAAGACTACTTTCCAAATTCCTGCCCCAAACTCTCCTCTTCTTTTGCATTCTTTCTACCCGCATTCAGTAAGTGCTTTAAGGAATACATGTTTCTCAAATTCACTGAGATTTGTGCTTGCCAGGACCATTTCCAGTGATGGCTCTGGACTCTTTTGCTCTCTGCATCTTGCTGCCACCTAATAGCCCCTCTGTGCTGCTGTGGCTCCTCATTCTCAAGAGTTTAATTCTTAACTCCCAACTGACATTGCCCTGTGGTTTTAACATAGCTTTCATTAAAGCTTAAGGACACCAAGGTGTTACAATGCAGACAAGAACTTAACACTGACTCAATAGTCTCTGCTCTAGGACAGCCTTCTTCAGAAGTGCCTCCTCCTGGTTGTGCTTCTCCTGAGGTCCTGTGGGTTGATAGGGGAGAGCTTATCCTCCCTCAAAGGGACAGTGTCCTTTAGATTTCCTCTTCTGTCCTTTTTTATCCATCAGACCTCCAAACATTTCTGCCTGTAGTCTAATCCAAAGGAAGGAAAATATCAACACGAAAAGGCAGACAAACTTGAACCATCAGTTCCATAATTTTTACTGCCACTAAGCCTCAAATGAAGAGTTCCTTTTATATTGTGGCACAGATAGTTTAAGGATTCAGTCTGAAATATCTGTGTTTAGATACTCCACTATTGATGGGCTTTCCTGATAGAAAAATTCTGCCTGTCCATTCCTGTACTTTGTTCATTGAACAAATGTTTATTGAGTATATACTAAGTGCCAGACACTCTACCGACAAGTATTTGGTATACAATAGTAAATAACATACATCACCTGTACTCACAAAATTACATTCTTACAAATAAAAGACTCAATATGGTAATACCTTCTAGATATTTTAGAATTGGCCCCAAGAACCAAGTCCAATGTTTCTACTCTAAAATGCAGAAGATATATATCTTCCTCTTAACAGCAATTTCCCAGCTCACCTGCTTGGTGCAGATGCTATCTTTAGCTATAGAAAATGGTGGTGTTGTTTAGTTGTTTAGTCATGTGCAACTGCCTTGCTGCTTTAATATGGAAGAATCCTTTTGGGGTAAATCTCTAAACTGAGTCAGTAATAAATAATTTAACCTAAGTGAAGTGTTTTTCCAATCCAGGGTCCAACGGCAGAATGCATCAGAACCACATAGGAGCTTACATACACAGAATATACACACAAACAAAATATATGCACTACATATATACCACATACACACATCATACACACAGACCGCTGCCCCCCCCAACACACACAACACCACACACATGACCATCCCTCCCCACCCCATCCTTAAACAAGACAGGGCCATATTGTCGAAGTTTCAAAAGTGAGTATTAGGCATGGAGATAGGAGAATGGAAGCAAGGCCTTTTGTATATACAAAAAATGACTGAAAAATCTTAATTGTTTACCAGATTTGGACACTGCTGCTGCTGCTGCTAAGTCACTTCAGTCGTGTCCGACTCTGTGTGACCCCATAGACGGCAGTCCACCAGGCTCTCCCGTCCCTGGGGTTCTCCAGGCAAGAATACTGGAGTGGGTTGCCATTTCCTTCTCCAGTGCATGAAAGAGAAAAGTGAAAGTGAAGTCGCTCAGTTGTGTCCGACTCTTAGCGACCCCATGGACTGCTGCCTACCAGGCTCCTCCGTCCATGGATTTTCCAGGCAAGAGTACTGGAGTGGGGTGCCATTAATCCAATGGAAAGATCAGTTGATTTAGAAATCTGGAGAACTTGGCTAGAGGAATGTTGACCATATTCTCTGTAGTAATTTTATGTAAGTTGCATTATTTCTGTACTTACTAGAATGTAAACTGTTATAGACCTTTCCTTCAAATCTTTAGTTGGTGTTTCTTCCCCATCTTTGGAAAAGGCTAACTCTGGCATAGGGAGAAGAGTGTCCACCTCTTGGTACTTGGTCATTTGTCAAGCAAATTCCGAGACCTGGAGATGTCTGGATTCTCTTGAGGATCCCTATTGCTCAGGCTTTAGCCCCCAAAGCAGGAGAGAGTTGAATTTAGACCTGTTCTGTCTTCAATAGGAGACTGAAGAAAGCAGGCACATGCTTCCAAAACTGGGGCCTTATTTTTTTGCCCCAGAGACAATATATTAAGAAAGTGCAGTCCTGTTGTATACATGTGTTGGATTACATTCTTGGCCTAAAAATAACCCTGGTGTGACTGGGTACAGAGCATCTGATTCTTTTCTGGACCTGGCTTATTTCAGGAATCACCTCATTAATTGTGTATGACTCTGACTTAGCCATCCTGATGATGGCATGAACTGCACTTAAATTTCTTTTTATTTATCTAATTAAAATGTTTTAATTACAAAATACTTCAACATACAGAAGATTCTATAACACATGATTATTTTATTATCTAATAATTCTTTCATCCTCCACTGTTTTTTTTTTTTTAATGAAAAGTTATAGATACAGCTAGAAAAAACCTCCATCCCTAACCCTTCATATTCCCCCAATCCCAGCAAGAGCCATTATCACAAATATACATATTCATAAATAATATCTAAATTTGTTTTATGTAAATAGTAATAATAAACAGGTTAAATTAAATAGATTTCCATGAAGTATGGTTAATAGATTTTAAAGCATAATGTTTAATTAAAAAAAATTCTCTCCTTATTAAAAAAGTAGAGGGGAAATGGTCTTTACTTTTCCATCACAAATCCTGCAGTTAAATGGGACCAGAATATATTAGTGATGTCCATTTAAAATATTAATGAAATCACACACCATATCAGATCACAATTCATTGTGAAGGAATGATACTCTATTCTCAAAAAAAGTGAAAAAAAGGAATGAACTTTTCCTTGCTATCAAAGAAATGATGGCATGGTTAAGACATAATGACAGCTGTAAGCGGTTGGAAAAGTGCTTCATCAGAAAGTGCCTCATAAGTTAGCAAATGTGGATTTGAGTTTGGGAAATCCAAGATGCATATTTGGAAAAACCCATCATCATGAAACAGTTTCCAGTTGCTTCATAATCTTAGTAGATTGCGAAACATGATGCTGAACAGATTAGCACATAAAATCTTCCCTTTGCCACTGGTAAAATTTTATTACTGTTAGGTAATGTAAAATATAGATAAAGTAATGCTGCAATAAATTAGAAGTACTTGCGTGAGAAATAAGAAAGACTTGACAAGTGATTTGAGTTCATTCTGTTTCCTCTTCATTTTTTTTCTAATTTCAAAGTGTATTTTTCATACAAAGTGTGGATGATATAGAATATATAACTATTAAGTTGCTACCTGGTGGATATTTTGCTTGTTACACCAACAACATTGCAGTGGACATCATATTTAACACTAAGGTTAATATCCTACCATAGAAATTTTCATGTGTACTTCTGAATATGTCTGTAAATTTCCAGATACCTCTGAATGAAAGACTAATTACTTTTATAGATGGATTTTGCCAAATTGCTCTCAAAAAGAGGTAAGGGGCCTTTTTCAAAATGGCTACACCAAAGATAAGAAAGACCACATTTAAAAATAATTGAACTATAGCTGACTTAGAATATTATATTGGTTTCAGGTATACAACATAGTGATTCAGTATTTTCATAGACTAAATTTCATTAAAAGCTATTATGAGATAATTGCTATAGTTTCCTGTGCTATACAATATATCCATGTTGCTTATCTATTTTATACATAGTAGCTTGTATCTCTTAATCCCATACCCTTCATTTGCCCCTCCTTCTTTCTTCTCCCATTTGGTCACCACTCATTTGCTTTATATGTCTGTAAGTGTGTTTTTGTTTTGTTAATGTACTCATTTGTATTATTTTTTAGATGCCACATGTAAGCGATATCATAAAGTGTTTGTCTTTCTCTAAGTTGGATGGCATCACTGACATGATGGACATGAGTTTGAGTAGGCTCCAGGAGTTGGTGATGGACAGGGAAGCCTGGTGTGCTGCATGCAGTCCATGGGGTCGCAAAGAGTCAGACACGATTGAGTGACTGAACTGAACTAAACCATAATATTCTCTAGGTCCATATATCACTGCAAATGACATAATTTCATTCTTCTTCATGACTGAGTGATAGATACTGCATTGTGTGTGTATGTGTGTCACATCACATCTTTTTAACCATTTATCTGTTAATGGCAATATGGTTGCCTTCCTATCTTAGCTGTTGTAAATAGTGCCGCTATGAACATTGGGGTGCATGTATCTTTTTGGTTTAGTGTTTTCATTTTTTCTGAAAAAATACCCAGGAGTGAAATTACTGGATCAGCTGGTAGTACTATTTTTCGTTTCTTAAGAAACCGCCATACTGTTTTCCTAAGTGGCTGAGCCAGTATACATTCCTACCAACAATGTATAAAGATTCCTTTTTCTCTACGTCCTCTCAAGGATTTGTTATTTCTATTCATAGATTTTTTTTTGATGATAGCCATTCTGACATGTTTGAGATGATATCTTGCTATTTTAATTTACAATTATTTAATATTTAGTGATGTTGAGCCTCTTTTCATTTGCTTACTAGCCATCTGTATATTGTCTTTGGAAAAGTGGCTGTTCAGGCCTTTTGCTCGTGTTTTTTTTTTTTTTTTTTGATATTAAGATGTATGAGCTGTTTATATATTTTGGATATTAATCCCCTGTTTATTATGTCATTTGCAAATATTTTCTCCCACTAATTAAGTTGCCCTTTCATTTTGTCAGTAGTTTCAGTGGTTTGTCAGTATTTTTTTGGTGATAAAGCATTTAAGTTTGATTAGGTCCATTTGTTTCTTTTTGCTTTTATTTCTCTTGCCTTTGGAGATAGATTGATAAAAACTACTGTTGTGATTTATGTCAGAGAGTGTTCTGCCTGTGTTCTTTTCTAGGAGTTTTAAGATTTCAGGTCTTAGCTTTATGTCTTTAATCCATTTTGAATTTATGTTTGTATATGGTGAGAGGAAATAATTTAATCTCCTTGTTTTATCTGTTGTTGCTGTGCAGTTGCTCAGTCATGTCTGACTCTTTGCGACCCCATGGACTGTAGCATGCCAGACTTCCCTGTCCTTCACTATCTCCCAGAGCTTGCTCAAACTGATGTCCATAGAGTTGGTGATGCTATCCAACCATCTCATCCTCTGTCATCCCCTTCTCTTCCTGCCTTCAATCTTTCCCAAATTCAGAGTCTTTTCCAATGAGTCAGCTTTTTGCATCAGGTGGCCAAAGTATTGGAGCTTCAGCTTTAGCATCAGTCCTTCCAACGAATATTCAGGGTTGATCTCCTTTAGAATTGACTGGTTGGATCTCCTTGCTGTCCAAGGGACTCTCAAGAGTCTTCTCCAACACCACAGTTCGAAAGTATCAGTTTTTTGGTGTTCAGCCTTCTTTATGGTCCAACACTTATATCCATACATTACTACAGGAAAAGCCATAGCTTTGACTGTATGCACATTTGCTGACAAAGTAATGTCTCTGCTTTTTATTACACTGTCTAGGTTTGTCATGGCTTTTCTTCCAAGAAGCATGCATCTTTTATTTATTTTTTTTCTTTTTTAAAAATTTTATTTATTTATTTTTGGTTGCACTTTTTTTAAAATTTATTTATTTTTAAAATTTCTTTTACTTTACAGTATTGTATTGGTTTTGCCATACATCAACATGTATCCACCACAGGTATACCTGTGTTCCCCATCCTGAACCCCCCTCCCTCCTCCCTCCCTGTACCATCCCTCTGGGTCGTCCCAGTGCACCAGCCCCAAGCATCCAGTATCATGCATCAAACCTGGGCTGGTGACTCATTTCATATATGATACACATGTTTCAATGCCATTCTCCCAAATCATCCCACCGTCTTCCTCTCCCACAGAGTCCAAAAGACTGTTCTATACATCTGTGTCTCTTTTGCTATCTCGCATACAGGGTTATCGTTACCATCTTTCTAATTTCATGGCTGCAGTCACCATCTACAGTGATTTTGGAGTCCAAGAAAATAAAGTCTTTCACTGTTTCCTTTGTTTCCCCACCTATCTGCCATGGACTGATGGGATTGGAGGTCATGATCTTTGCTGTTTGAATGGTGAATTTTAAGCCAGCTTTTTGTAGCTGTCCAGTTTTCCCAGTTTGCCTTGTTGAGTGTTAGTTTCACAGTTGTGTCCAACTCTTTGCAGTTACATGGACTGTAGCCCACGTGGCTCCTCTGTCCATAGAATTCTTCAGGCAAGAATACTGAAGTGGATAGCCATTCACTTCTCCAGGGGATCTTCCTGACTGAGTGATCGAACTGCAGTCTTCTGCATTGCAGGCTGATTCTTTACTGTCTGAGCCATCAGAGAAGCCCAGTCTCACTGTTTTACATGTAATATATTCTTGCCTCCTTTGTCATAGATTAATCAGTCATGGATGTGTGGGTTTATTTTTGGCTCTATGTTCTGTTCCATTGACCTATGTGCCAGTACTATGCACAGTACTGTTTAGGTCATCTCTCTTTTCTTCTTGATGAGCCTAGCTACAGACTTACAATTTTATCTTTTCAGAAAGCCAGCTCTTGGTTTCATTGATCTTTTCTATTGCCTTTTAGATCTCTATTTTATTTATTTCCTCTCTGATTTTTATTATTTCCTTCCTTCTGCTGACTTTGGGGTTTGTTATTTTTTTTCTAATTCCTTTAGGTGGTATGTTAAATTGTTTATTTGAGATTTTTTGTTTGTTTGTTTCTTCAGGTAGTTCTGTTTCTCGATAAACTTCCCTCTTAGAACTGCTTTTGCTGAATCCCATATATTTTGGAGTGTTGTGTTTCCATTTTCATTTGTCTAAACGTGTTTTCTGATTTCCTCTTTGATTTCTGTGTTCATTTGTTTAGCCTCCATGTGTTTGTTCTTTTCCATTTTTCTTTCTCTTAGTGACTTCTAGTTTGCTACTCTTGTGGTCTGAAAAATGCTTGATATGATTTTTCTCCTCTGAAGTATTTTGAGACTTGTTTATGGCTTAGCATGTGATCTATTCTGGAGAACACTTCATGTGCACTTGAAAAGAATGGGTGTTCTGCTATTTTGGGATGGAGTATCATTGTGTGTGTGTGTGTGTGTGTGTGTGAGTGTGTGTGTGTGTGTGTGAGTGTGCACTCTCAGTCGTGTCTGACTCTTTTCGACACCATGGACTGTAGCCCTTCAGGTTCCTCTGTTCATGGAATTTTCCAGGCAAGTATATTGGAGTAGGTTGCCATTTTCTTCTCCAGGGGATCTTGCCGACCCAGGGATCAAACCTGTATCTCTTGCATCTCCTGCATTGGCAGGCAGATTTTCTACCACTGCACCTCCTGGGAAGCCTGGAATATTGTGTTTGATTTCAGTTAAACTTAACTGACCTATTGTGCTATTTAAGATCATTTTGTCTTATTGATTTCCTCCCTGGATGATTTGTCCATTGATGTCAGTGTGGTGTTAACGTTCCCTACAATTATTGTATTACTGTTAATTTCTTCCTTTATATCTGTTAGTATTTGCTTTATATATTAGGTGCTCCGATATTGTGTCCATATGTGTTACTGAGTGTAACATCCTTTCCTTGTATTGATTCCTTTATCATTATATAATGACCATCTTTGTCTTTTGTTATAGCATGAAAACATGTCTATATGGTATATGAGTACTACAACTCTCACTTTTTTTGTCATTTCGGTTTGCATAAAACAGTTTTTTATATCTCATATTTTTCAGCATTTGTGTATCTTTCCTCATGAAGTGAGTTTCTTGTAGGATGCATATTGAAGGGTTTTGTTTTCATTCCCATTCAGTCACTCTGTGTATTTTGAACATTAAGTCTATTGACATGCAATGTAATTATTGATAGATGTGTACTTACTGCCATTTTACTACTTTTTCTCTGACTGTTTTTGTAGTTCTTGTCTGTTCATTTCTTCTTTTTGATTATTTCTTTGTGATTTGATGAGTTTCTTTAGTTGTGTTCTTGTGTCTCTTTCTTTTCAGTTTTTGTGTATCTATTGTAGGTTTTTGGTTTGTGGTTGTTATGGGATTCATATATGTTGATCTATAATTATATTTTGTTTTAAAATGGTAGTCATTGGAGTGTTGTGTTTCCATTTTCATTTGTCTAAACGTGTTTTCCAATTTCCTCTTTGATTTCTGTGTTTAAAAGATTTCCTCTTTGATTTCCGTGTTTCCTCTGATTTCTGAATTTAAAAGATCTGTATTTTTCACTCTCCTCTCCCACATTTTGTTTTTGATATCATATTTTACATCTTCATGCTTATTCCTTAACTATTTATTATAGTTACAGATGCTTTTTGAAATTTTTTGGCTTTTGATCTATGAACTGGTTTATTTAAATGATTGATCATCAAACTGTACTATTGTACATATTTGCCTTTCTCAGTGGGATTTTCCCTTCCCTTTAGCTTCTTACTTATTTTCTGTTTAGAGAAGACCCTTCAACATTTTTTTTAGGGTAAGTTTAGCATTGATGAAAACTCTTAGTTTTTGTTTGTCTGAGAAGTTCTTTGTCTCTCCTATTCTAAATGATAATATTTCTGGCTACGATATCATAGATTGAAGGTTTTTTCTTTTTATGTTTTGATTATATCATGCCACTCCCTTCAGACCTGCAAAGTTTCTGCACAGAAATTAGCTGATAGCCTTGTGGGGATTCCCATACATGTAACATTTTTCTCTTTTTTAATCTTGTTTCTTTTAGAATTCTTTTTAACTTTTGCCATTTTAAATTATGTGTTAGTGTGGATCTGTTTGGGTTCATCTTTTTTGGGACCATCTGAGCTTCCTCCTTTAACTTCTTATCTGTTTCCTTCAAGTATGGGAAGTTTGAAGTCACAATTTCCTCAGATTTATTTTCTGTTCCTTTCTCTCCCTCTTCTCCTTCTAGAATACCTGTAATGCAAATGTTGGAATGCTTAATGGTGTCTCAGAGATCTCTTAATTTTTTTTTTTTTTTTGTTGACTTCTTTCAGCTAGTTTGATTTGGTGATTTCTATTATATCTTTCAGATCACTTATGTGTCCTTATGTATTACTTAGTCTCCTAAGAGTGCTTTTTATTTCAGCTGTTGAACCTTTCATTTTTGATTGGGTCTTTTTATATTTCCTAGTTCTGTGTTAAAATGTTCACTGTTTAGATAAATTCTTTTCCCTAATCAAGATTTTTATTAGTAATGTTTTAAACTTTTATTTGGTAAATTATTTGTTTTACTTTTTTAGGGATTTTATCTTGCTCTTTCAAGTGAGAGGACTTCCTATGCCTTTTTGTTTTGCGTAACTTTCTCTGCCTCTATGAATTTCTGTGAAACAGTTACCTAATGCTATCTTGAACAAATGTTCTTACATAGAACATTTCTGTACAGACTGTGTGTGCCTAGTGCCTAAGGTGAGAGAGCTGGATTTGACATGGATGCAAGTCACAGTTTTCCTCATGGTGCTGGCAGGTAACAGCTTGGTAGATGGTTGAACTGGAGACAGAGGGGCTTGAGCTGGCCCTGGGTGTGAAGGACTTCCTTTCTGCTCAGTGGCTGTCACTTCCTTATCAGGGGTAGGGGTGTGGTTTGATCCTAAGTTGCTAAAGCAGAAGCCATACAGGTCATGCTTGAGCTGGCTCTGTTTCCTTTAAGTGTGTGTGTGTTTTCCCTCTCCCTACATTCTGTTCTTTGCCACAGAGAAGGAAGTGCTAGAGGAGATGGGGCCTGTGTGCACACAAAGATATGATATGCTGCCTGTATATGTGTTCATGGCTCCACCCAGACATAGTCTCAGACACAAATCTCTGTCTCTCACATCTGATCAGCCTACCACCTCTGCTGCCCCTCACCTTGCTGTGGAACTGCTCTGCAGGGCTGTTGGAGGCCTGTGTGGTCTCTCAGTATGTATCAGTAAGCCAGCTGTGGTGAAGCAGCTGCTGTTTGAGATCTAGATAGCTCCCAAGGAGCTGCTTCAGTAAATACCAACAGTGGCTGCTGCTGCCCCACCCAGGGCTCTGCCCCAGGACCAGGTGACTTTTGTGTCCCAAAGGCTAGTCTTTCTCCTGGTAAAGGCCAGCACTCATCCAGTGTTGTACTATGTCATGGAATGAGTGGGCTGGAACATTTGCTCAGTTCGAGCTGGGGCATGTTGATGATGTGGTCCAGGGAAACCAAACAGCCTCTAGGGCTGGCCTCTCTCCTCCCTGTCTTAGGGGCTCCCCAGCATGCCCTTTCCTTAGGAGTGGAATCCAGGCTTGTCCACCTTTTATTTATTATGTCCCAGAAGCCCTCCCAGCTGATGGGGCTTGTCTCCTCCATGGTGAACCCCAGGACTGGATGCCTAATCAGTGATTCAGCACACTCACTCCTCTTGGTAGATGTCCACTTGTGTAATCTCTCTTTTCGTCTGAGTCCCTTCCCAGTGGTGTAGGTTCTGATCCATTTACTTTCCTTCTCTTCCTACCCAATTACATGTGTATCTTTCTTACAATCTTTTTTGTATAGGAGTTCTGCCAGTTTCTAGTTAGTTTTAAGTAAGAATTGTTACATATGTAGATGTATCCTTGATGTGTTCACGTGAGGAGGTGAGCTCCACATCCTTTCCCTCCATCAGCTTGATCCACTTCTAAGAAAGACCACATTTAATCACTGGCAATCACTTTGGACTGTGACCTGATTAACTAAGTTAATTACTTGGGTTGAGAAGGTGGAGCTTAATTATAGATAGAAGAACAAACATTTTCATGTTCTGATGGAATGAAGATTTGCCCAAAATCAAGCATTGTTGTAGTTGAAATTTTGTTTGGTAATGTCTATTTAGAAAGGTGAAAGGATAGAGAACTTGTTGAAAGGATTGTGAACTTGGTGAAAGGATTGTGAACTTGTTGAACTTCTTTCAGAATAGTTTTAATATCTAGTTTATTTGAAGATGCATATAATCTTTGATCCAGAAGTTTAATTTATAACCTAGGGAAGGTCTCATGTGTGATAACTGGTATAAAAACACTTAGGACAGTATTTATAATGGCAAAGCAATTTTGTTTGTCAATAGGAAAGAGTTGATATATTGATGCAGTGGAATCATGCAGATGAAATATTACTGAAGATTCTATATCAACATCTTTGTGAGTCTCATGAACATATGATCATCAAAAGAAAGTTGCAGAAGTGTTTGTACTATATGAAACCATTTGCATTTAGTTTTGGAAATATGAAAAGACAGTGATCAAACATATGTTAGATCATAGAAAAAGCAACAGAATTTCAGAAAAACATCTACTTGTGCTTCATTGACTATGCTAAAATCTTTGACTGTGTGGATCACAATAAACTGTGGAAAATTCTTCAAGTATTGGAGTACCGGACAACCTTACCTGACTCCCAAAGAAAGCTGTATGCAGATCAAGAAGCAACAGTTAGAACTGAACATGGAACAATGGACTGGTTCCAGATTGGGAAAGGAGTATGTCAAGGCTGTATATTGTTACCCTGTTTACTTAACTTCTATGCAGAGTATATCATGCGAAATGCTGAGGTGGATGAATCACAAGTTGGAATCAAGATTGCCAGGAGAAATATCAATAACCTCAGATATGCAGATGACACCACCCTTATGGCAGGGAGCAAAGAGGAACTAAAGAGCCTCTTGATGAAGGTGAAAGAGGAGAGTGAAAAAACTGGCTTAAAACTCAACATTCAGAAAACGAAGATCATGGCATCCAGTTCCATCACTTCATTGCAAATAGATGGGGAAACAGTGGAAACAGTGAAAGACTTTATTTTCTTAGACTCCAAAATCACTGCAGATGGTGATTGCAGCTATGGAATTAAAAGATGCTTGCTCCTAGGAAGAAAAGCCATGACAAACCTAGACAGCATATTAAAAAGCAGTACATCACTTTGCTGACAAAGGTCTGTCTAGTCAAAGTTATGGTTTTTCCAGTAGTCATGTATGGATGTATGAGTTAGACCATAAAGAAGGCTGAGCACCGAAGAATTGATGCTTTCCAACTGTGGTGTTGGGGAAGACTCTTGAAAGTTCCTTGGACTTCTTGGAGATCAAACCCATCAGTCTTAAAGGAAATCAACCGTGATATTCATTGGAAGGACTGATGCTGAAGCTCCAATACTTAGACCAATTGATGCAAAGAGCTGACTCATTGGAAAAGACCCTGATGCTGGGAAAGATTGAAGGCAGGAGGAGAAGGGGATGACAGAGGATGAGATGGTTGGATGGCATCACCAATTCAGTGGACATGAGTTGAGCAACTCTGAGAGATGGTGAAGGACAGGGAATCCAGGCATGCTGCAGTCCATGAGGTTGCAAAGAGTTGAACACAACTGAGCAACTGAACAATAACAACAAATGGAGTAGAAGTATAGATAATATATGGAAATAAGCCTAAAGTTAGAATGTTAGTTATATTGTGAGGCAGTGAAGGGCCTGAGATCAGGGATCAGTTTTCAGAAGCTACCAAAGTTTTGGTAATGTGTTATTTTTTCATGAATATGACATTAATGTTTTGTAATGTGGCATAGGTAAATGAAAATATTTACATATCTCAGTATTTTCAGCATACTTGATGCAAATAGTCAATAATAAATATTTCAAATGAAGAAAATTCATGGCATACACCTTGAGTTGTCATTTAATCACTGTACACCAAGGAAAGTATCAACAGGTATCTTGTGTAAGCTATTAAAACTGCTATCCAAGGTTAAATGAAATTGCAATTTATCAGAGCAGCATTGAGAAAATAAGATACTCTGTTCATGGCTCTTGATTAATGCCAATTGTGATCAGCACAAGAGGATCCGTTAAGCTATACATCATGTGAGTAATGTAATATATTGTGTCTGATCTTTGCTTTGATTTTGCAGTCTTGAGCCTCAGAGTTGTATCTCTGATACCATTGAATTCTACATAGAAACAATCCTTTAATTCTTCTATTATACATTTTCTATTATGCATACTTGTTTTTAGACATATTAAGTGCTTAATATAAATTATGTGTTTTGGGACAAAAATATATCTTGAATTGTTAATGGGTTTCCTTCACACTATTTATAATAATAGTTGTTAGGAAACCCTTCTCCTTTGAAACTTCTTTCTCCCATCTAAGTACTAACCAGGCCCGACCCTGCTTAGCTTTCAAGATCAGATGAGATTGTGCGCATTCAGGGTGGTATGGCCATAGACTGGAACTTCTTTCTCCTAATCATAATAAATCTTAAAATCTGATGTGACTAAGTGCTATAAAAAAGCTGAATGCTGATGAATTGATGCTTTTGAACTGTGGTGTTGGAGAAGACTCTTGAGAGTCCCTTGGACAGCAAGGAGATTCAACCAGTTCATTCCAAAGGAAATCACTCCTAAATATTCATTGGAAGGACTGATGCTGAAGCTGAAACTCCAATACTTTGGCAACCTGATGCGAAGAACTGACTCACTGGAAAAGACCCTGATGCTGGGAAAGATTGAAGGCAGGAGGAGAAGGTGATGACAGAGGATAAGATGGTTGGATGGCATCACCAACTCAATGGACATGAGTTTGAGTAAACTCCAGGAGTTGGTGATGGACAGGGAGGCCTGGCGTGCTGCAGTCCATGGGGTCGCAAAGAGTTGGACATGACTCAGTGACTGAACTGAAGTTGGGAGTGGAATATTTGGCTATATACTGTTTTATTTTATACATTTTTATATGTTTTAAATATCCTATATATACATTTTTAAAATCTATGTTGAGAGGAAGATAAGGAGGAAGGTGGTGGGTGTCTTCTTGAGGAAAATAAAAGTGAAGGATAGGGAATCTCCTCTCACATGTACAATGAGTTCTTTGGTGTCTGATCTCTGCTGAGTGGTAAAGGAAGCCCCAGCATTTTGGAAATATTTAGTATATCAGACAAGTTTCTCAGTGGATAGAACCTTTCTCACTTCCTTTAAAGTGCTTCCTAATGTCTCTGAATAATACAATGTATTTTTGACTCGTGAAAATAATCTTTGGGTCAGTCCTTCACCTTCCTATACAAGGAAATGGTAAAGGATAGTATGATATAATGAACAGAAAATGAACTATGAAGTCAGATAATCTTAAAATCAGATTTTCTCCCATAAACCTGTATTGACCTGGGCAAAGGATAAATTTTTCAAGCTTTCTGATTTGTTGCGAGAATCAAATGAGATATCCTGTATACAGTGCCTCTATGTAGGACTCAGTCATATCCCTTTTTTTTTTCTTAAGGCATTTACAATTTTTGCATCATTTTAATGATATGTGTAATCATAGAACTGAGTGATTATATTGAAAAACCAGATTGAAAGTCATACATTGAAAACAAATCAGAGATTCTCAGAGTACTTGTATTTTACTATATATGCTAGCCTAATTGACTAAACTGAACTGAAACATTAGAGAAACATAGTTGAAAAAGTCAATTAGGCCACTTTTTGATCTTATTACTTGTATTTTCCTATATCTTATTATTGTATTTTACTATATATGCTAGCCTAATTGACTAAACTGAACTGAAACATTAGAGAAACATAGTTAAAAAAGTCAATTAGGCCACTTTTTGATCTTATTACTTGTATTTTCCTATATATGCTAGCAGCTCACACAATAATAAGTGTGGGAATTCCGCCTGCAATGTGGGAGAGCTGGGTTCAATGCCTGGGTTGCGAAGATCTCCTGGAGAAGGGCATGGCCACCCACTCCAGATTTTGTCCTAGAGAATTCCATGGACTTCTCCATAGACCATGGGGTTGCAAAGAGTTGAACACAACTGAGGGACTTTCACTTTCACTAGAGACTCATTCTGTAGCCATCAAACCACTATCTGTTGTCTTCATCTTGCTGTGGTTTTAAGACTTTGGAAAGAGAAACGTACTCTTTTTTGGGAGGAATTTAGACCCTTTACCCTTCAGCTTCTGAATCACTTTATAACTGTGTATCACCGTTCACAGCTGCTATTCTGCTTTGATCCTCTTTACAAACTTGTTTGATTTTAAATAATTGCCTCTACTAGCAAGAACTAGATAAATAGAAGTTTAATAGAACCCAAAGAAAGTTAAGCTTCTTTTGTCTTGACAAATTTGAATGGCAATAAGTTGAATTAATTGGTGTTTTATATTAGCAGGGAGTTTTTACTAACAAAGGTTATGGCACGAAACCACTAAAGAAAACTGAGATAAAACAGAAGACAAAGCAACAAAAACAAGATTAAAAAAGACCAATGACAAACACAATTCCATTATTTTGATTTTCTTTCCAAAAATTATGGATCGCTAGCACATTTCTATCTGGCTTATAAACAGAGGAACTATATGTTGACATCTCATAGCACACACTTTTTTCCATTTCTGTATCCTCTGGTTAGAATGTCATTGTGATTTATGTTTTCATTCTTCCTTGTTATTCTTTACATTTTATTTGATTAGCTAAAGTTATGCCTTCCATTATGGTGAAAGTAAATGTTCCAGAGAAGGAAACTAATCATCAGATGATGTGAAAGCAAAATGGAAAGAAGAAATAACATAGGTGGCCTCTTCAGCAAAGTAATGACGAAAATGTTCACATATTTAATCTCAAAAACAATTGGTTTCATGTAAAACATTTTTCAAAAAATTAAAAGTAACTGTTTTAAGCCCATTAGTGGAAATGTTTATTAAATATATCTTGAATACATGCGTCTTCATCATAGTATAAACATCCACAGAATGTTTTCTTAGTAATTTGAGGGAATATTTATGAATCTAATTTTCTGTTTAGCTGTTCCTGAGGAGAAGCCACTGTACTAAATGTGCTAATGTGATTTTGGTTTTAGAACTCAATTCTGCTTTTACAGATCTTCTCTTTCCTTTTAGTTTTCTTTCCAATCTTTACAATATTCCCCACTTTCTAGAGGCTATAATGTGACATGTAATAGGTCTAACTTATGCACCTGGTACACTAAGGGATTCAATAAATTTTAATCTCTGAGAAGCAATTTACAATTGGATTTCGAGTAAAATGATGTTGAGGGTTGATGTTGATGGTTCTTGTATGGATAAGCTACATAACTTTTATGCATAGATCTTTTTTGATACTTCTTTTCACCCTTTTCTTTTATTGCTCTTTTTTTCAGTTAGAAAATGGGTGAAAGATAGGGAATATATTTCCATAGGGAAGTATAACAAAGTTTTCAGAGTAGGTTTTCCTGAATTGAGTAAGCTTCTATGACAGTGTTAGATTGTGCCCTTGCCAAGACTCTCACTACCAGAGTGATCCTCAATTAATGCAAAAAGTGTTTAGTTCAAATGAAGGAACTTGGGATAAATTAGATATTAAGTGTACATGTTCAGTTCAATACATGTGGTTTGAAGAAAAAGAACAACCTTATTGCCAATTAAGGAAAGACTTAGAATTGAGAGTCCAGGAATTAGATTCATGTAACTTTATGTTTTGGGTTGCTTCTAATTGCAATTCCACTTGGCTTAATCATTTGTGGTAGAAGTTAAGCATCTTTCAGAAAATGAGAAATAGCTAAAATGTCAAACAGTAAGACAATGAGTAGAAAATTTATGATATGTACATACATTTGGAATATTATTAAAAATAATTAGTTTTAGACTAACATTTAGTGAATGGAAAATGCTCCTGATGTCACCATAGAAAGTGGAAAAAGTGAGATAAAAATGGTAAATGTGGACTTGGATATCAATTTAAGAAAATAAACATAAGCACAGAAGAGCAAAAGGCAAAACAAAATAGTGAATGAACCTTGATGATGGCATTAATGGAAACTTAATAGTTCATATTCATTTTCATTTCCCAAACTTTTAAAAATACACATTGTATATCTATTATAGCTATCTGATTTATCTATACAATGTATATGTGTCAGTTCAATTCAGTCGCTCAGTCGTGTCTGACTCTTTGCGACCCCATGAATCGCAGCACGCCAGGCTTCCCTGTCGATCACCAACTCCCAGAGGTCACTCAAACTCACATCCATCGAGTTGCTGATGCCGTCTAGCCATCTCATCCTCTGTCATCCCCTTCTCCTCCTGCCCCCAATCCCTCCCAGCATCAGAGTCTTTTCCAATGAGTCAACTCTTCGCATGAGGTGGCCAAAGTATTGGAGTTTCAGCTTTAGCATTAGTCCTTCCAAAGAACACCTAGGACTGATCTCATTTAGAATGGACTGGTTGGATGTCCTTGCAGTCCAAGGGACTCTCAAGAGTCTTCTCCAACACCACAGTTCAAAAGCATCAATTCTTCAGCACTCAGCTTTCTTCACAGTCCAACTCTCACATCCATACATGACCACGGGAAAAACCATAGCCTTGACTAGATGGACCTTTGTTGGCAAAGTAATGTCTCTGCTTTTGAATATGCTATCTATGTTGGTCATAACTTTCCTTCCAAGGAGTAAGCATCTTTTAATTTCATGGCCGCAATCACCATCTGTAGTGATTTTGGAGCCCCAAAAAATAAAGTCTGACACTGTTTCCACTGTTTTCCCATCTATTTCCCATGAAGTGATGGGACCAGATGCCATGATCTTCGTTTCTGAATGTTGAGCTCTAAGCCAACTTTTTCACTCTCCTCTTTCACTTTCATCAAGAAGCTCTTCAGCTCCTCTTCACTTTCTGCCATAAGGGTGGTGTCATCTGCATATCTGAGGTTATTGATATTTCTCCCGGCAATCTTGATTCCAGCTTGTGTTTCTTCCAGCCCAGTGTTTCTCATGATGTACTCTGCATAGAAGTTAAATAAGCAGGGTGACAATATACAGCCTTGACGTACTCCTTTTCCTATTTGGAACCAGTCTGTTGTTCCATGTCCAGTTCTAACTGTTGCTTCCTGACCTGCATACAGATTTCTCAAGAGGCAGGTCAGGTGGTCTGGTATTCCCATCTCTTTCAGAATTTTCCACAGTTGATTGTGATCCACACAGTCAAAGGCTTTGGCATAGTCAATAAAGCAGAAATAGATGTTTTTCTGGAACTCTCTTGCTTTTTCCATGATCGAGTGGATGTTGGCAATTTGATCTCTGGTTCTGCTGCCTTTTCTAAAACCAGCTTGAACATTAGGAAGTTCACGATTCACTTATTGCTGAAGCCTGGCTTGGAGAATTTTGAGCATTACTTTACTAGTGTGTGAGATGAGTGCAACTGTGTGGTAGTTTGAGGATTCTTTGGCATTGCCTTTCTTTGGGATTGGAATGAAAGCTGACCTTTTCCAGTCCTGAGTCTGCTGTTGAGTTTTCCACATTTGCTGGCATAGTGAGTGCAGCACTTTCACAGTATCATCCTTCAGGATTTGAAATAGCTCAGCTGGAATTCCATCACTTCCACTAGCTTTGTTCGTAGTGATGCTTTTAAAGGTCCACTTAATTTCACATTCCAGGATGTCTGGCTCTAGATGAGTGATCACACCATCGTGACTATCTGAGTGGTGAAGATCTGTTTTGTATAGTTCTTCTGTGTATTGTTGCCACCTCTTCTTAATATCTTCTGCTTCTGTTAGGTCCATACCATTTCTGTCCTTAATCGAGCCCATCTTTGCATGAAATGTTTCCTTGGTATCTTTAATTTTCTTGAATAGATCTCTAGTCTTTCCCATTATATTGTTTTC
Organism: Cephalophus harveyi; assembly: GCA_006410635.1. Classification (NCBI taxonomy): domain Eukaryota; kingdom Metazoa; phylum Chordata; class Mammalia; order Artiodactyla; family Bovidae; genus Cephalophus; species Cephalophus harveyi. The sequence continues at coordinate 550,899 of SJYT01054054.1, forward strand.
TTCTATTTCTTTGCATTGATTGCTGAGGGAGGCTTTCTTGTCTCTCCTTGCTATTCTTTGGAACTCTGCATTCACATGCTTATATCTTTCCTTTTTTCCTTTGCTTTTCGCTTCTCTTCTTTTAACAGCTATTTGTGAGGCCTCCCCGGACAGCCATTTTGTTTTTTGGCATTTCTTTTCCATGGGGATGGTCTTGATCCCTGTCTCCTGTACAATGTCACGAACCTCTGTCCATAATTCATCAGGCACACTGTCTATCAGTGTATCTAATTATATTGCACGATAGATACATACATATATATGTACATACATATATACATTATTGAGGGGTTACTTTAAAGCAGCCCCTCAAAAATAGGCAGCTAACATCCTTATACTACTACTAGTATTCCTGAGTCACCAGGGAAGCTCCTACTACTAACACTACTAACACTTACACAGAGTTATTACTTATCTTAACACATTGCATGTGTTGACTCATTTAACTCTTCCAAGAACCTGTTGGACACAGTCCTCCATGGGACTCTTGCAGTGTTACACATCTTGCTAGGAATGCCAAGAATGCAAGGCCCTGAGAGCTCTTTACCTGAGTAACTTTTCAGGACTGTATTCGCAATGCTTGAGAGATGAGGTAATATATAGCTTTGAGACAAAGAGTAGGACTGCTTATAGGCTGCTGCGAAGCAGAATCTCCCCAGGCCCAGAATTCCTGTTCTGTAGCACAGTTCTCTGTGTGTGCGAACATCCGTCTGGGCAAACCTACAGTGCTACTGGAAATTTTGTTTTGGGACACTGACACAGCAAGGTTGACACTCTGGCCTCTGCTTTTGCTGTGAGTAAAGTCTTGTCTCAGATCCAGGAGTCTTGTGTTTTCTGTCAGTATATGTGAAACTAGCAAGTTAATTTGTTAGCTTGCAGATGTGGTAAAAATCAAATACTTTTCATAGTTCTTGAAAAAATTCCATTATCTGCGTTATATAGATCAAGAAAGAGACACCCAGGTTAAGTATCTGGCTTAAGTTTAAGTTTTTGCCATCACTTCATGGCAAATAGGTGGGGAAACAATGGAAACAGTGAGAGACTTTATTTTCTTGGGCTCCCAAATCACTGCAGATGGTTTCTGCAGCCATGAAATTAAAAGATGCTTACTCCCTGGAAGAAAAGCTATGACCAACCTAGACAGCATGTTAAAAAGTAGAGTCATTACTTTGCCAGCAAAGGTCTGTCTAGTCAAAGCTATGATTTTTCCAGTAGTCATGTATGGATGTGAGAATTGGACCATAAAGAAAGCCGAGCACTGAAGAATTGATGCTTTTGAATTGTGGTGTTGGAGAAGACTCTTGAGAGTTCCTTGGACTGCAAGGAGATCCAACCAGTCCATTCTAAAGGAAATCAGTCCTGAATATTCATTGGAAAGACTGATGCTGAAGCTGAAGCTCTAATACTTTGGCCACTTGATGGGTAGAACTGACTTATTGGAAAAGACCCTGATGCTGGGAAAGATTGAAGGCAGGAGAAGGGGACAACAGAAGATAAGATGGTTGGATGGCATCACTGACTCAATGGTTNGCTCTAATACTTTGGCCACTTGATGGGTAGAACTGACTTATTGGAAAAGACCCTGATGCTGGGAAAGATTGAAGGCAGGAGAAGGGGACAACAGAAGATAAGATGGTTGGATGGCATCACTGACTCAATGGTTATGAATTTGAACAAGCTCTGAGAGTTGGTGATGGACAGGGAAGCCTGGCATGCTGCAGTTCATGGGATCACAAAGAGTCACGCATAACCGAGTGACTGAACTGAACTAAGTTTATATAGGTAGTAAGTGGTAAAGTCAATGTGAACCTATAGGCCCCAGTGTCCAGGCTTTTAATTACTACCTTATACTGTCATTTATAGCAGCTGAAACTAGGTACTTTGATCGTATGTTTACCAACTGCCTATATAGTTGGCACTCCTGTAAAATAGGGCTGAGCAGTTTGTGCAAAGTGAAAGTTGCTCAGTCGTGTCTGACTATTTGCGACCCCATGGACTATACAGTACGTGGAATTCTCCAGACCAGAATAATGGAGTGGGTAGCTGTTCCATTCTCAAGGGAATCTTCCCCACCCAGGAATTGAACCCAGATTTCCTGAATTTCAGATGGATTCTTTACCAACTGAGCTACCAGGGAAGCCCAAGAATATTGGAGTCAGTAGCCTACCTCTTCTCCAGCAGATCTTCCCAACCCAAGAATCGAACTGGGATCTCTTGCATTGCAGGAGATTCTTTAACTGCTAAGCTACCAGGGAACCCCCTAAGAGTTGCCTTATGATGGTGCTTTCTTAATCTGCAAATGTATGAATGTGGCAGATTATCAGTATAAAAGCCTGTAAAAGCAAGTCATAGGTCCCTCTATACCTATAAGATAAATTAAATGTAAAAACAAGGGGGTAAGATAAAAGCAGGTGGTATTCTATCATCTTACTATCTTATATTATTTTATCATATGCTTGCTATAAATGTATCTGTTAGTGACTAGAAGAAGCCCTCTTCAAAGAGAAAGGAAGTTTTGTTTGGACATTGTCACTGTCAGTATCTCAGTTATCAGAAATGGAGGTGGGTCTCCTTATTACTTTGATGCAATCCTGAGGTTCAATTTTCAGAGTTTGACTCAGAAGGAATCTCTGGTTGCACTTGGATCCAGGGCTGCTGCTTTATATAATTCTTGAGGGCATCATTCACATGCACACAACATTAACGGTCCTTTTTAGAGTTGTATGATACCATTGTTGTTTAATCGCTAAGTCATGTCTGACTCTTTTGTAACCCCATGGACTGTAGCCCACAGGGCTCCTCTGTCCATGGGATTTCCCAGGCAAGAATACTGAAGTGGGTTGCCATTTACTTCTCCAGGGATCTTCCTGACTCAAGGATTGAACCCACATCTCCTTCATTTGCAGGTGAAATTTTTACCATTGAGCCACCAGGGAAGCCCCTTTGTGTGATATAAATAGTATTTAACCTTTGATACAATTCACAAAGAGGGACATCACTGTAGTGGGCTTAGAACAAAAGCAGTGAAAGTAAAATCTCATGTTTATTAATATCATCTTGACTTTGAAATAAAAGGATTTTGTTAGAAAGTACTTCTGAGTGAACTGTTTTAGACTTCTTTCTTCCTGTCTGATTTTCAGATTAAAATTTTTCATATAATACAAGCTGTTCATAGTGAAGTGTTAGAGGCAGATTCATTGGGTCTAGGCAGGGGACTGAGATACTACATGTTTTAATAAGTTCTCAGGTGATGTAGCCATCACTGGTCCAAGGAACCCACATTGTACAGAACCCACACTGAAAACCCACATTTCACAAAGCTTTTTGCTGGTAAGAAACAGCTGGGCAACTAATGGTTTAAAATGTTCACAAGTTCCACCCTTCAGTTCAGTTCAGTTCAGTTCAGTTCAGTCGCTCAGTCGTGTCCGACTCTTTGAGACCACACGAATCGCAGCACGCCAGGCCTCCCTGTCCATCACCATCTCCCAGAGTTCACTCAGACTCACATCCATCGAGTCCGTGATGCCATCCAGCCATCTCATCCTCGGTCATCCCCTTCTCCTCCTGCCCCCAATCCCCCCCAGCATCAGAATCTTTTCCAATGAGTCAACTCTTCGCATGAGGTGGCCAAAGTACTGGAGTTTCAGCTTTAGCATCATTCCTTCCAAAGAAATCCCAGGGTTGATCTCCTTCAGAATGGACTGGTTGGATCTCCT
>SJYT01054054.1:563250-574698 GCA_006410635.1 Cephalophus harveyi
TCCCTCCCAGCATCAGAGTCTTTTCCAATGAGTCAACTCTTCGCATGAGGTGGCCAAAGTATTGGAGTTTCAGCCTTAGCATCAGTCCTTCCAATGAACGCCCAGGACTGATCTCCTTCAGAATGGTCTGGTTGGATGTCCTTGCAGTCCAAGGGACTCTCAAGAGTCTTCTCCAACACCACAGTTCAAAAGCATCAATTCTTCAGCACTCAGCTTTCTTCACAGTCCAACTCTCACATCCATGACCACTGGAAAAACCATAGCCTTGACTAGATGGACCTTTGTTGGCAAAGTAATGTCTCTGCTTTTGAATATGCTATCTATGTTGGTCATAACTTTTCTTCCAAGGAGTAAGCATCTTTTAATTTCATGGCTGCAGTCACCATCTGCAGTGACTTTGGAGCCCCCCAAAATAAAGTCTGATACTGTTTCCACTGTTTCCCCATCTGTTTGCCAGGAAGTGATGGTACCAGATGAGATGATCTTCGTTTTCTGAATGTTGAGCTTTATGCCAACTTTTTCACTCTCCTCTTCACTTTCATCAAGAGGCTCTTTAGTTCCTCTTCACTTTCTGCCGTAAGGGTGGTGTCATCTGCATATCTGAAGTTAATTGATATTTCTCCCGGCAATCTTGATTCCAGCTTATGCTTTTCCAGCCCAGCGTTTCTCATGATGTACTCTGCTTGTAAGTTAAATAAGCAGGGTGACAATATACAGCCTTGATGTACTCCTTTTTGATTAGTGGTTACCAAATCTATCTGAGCTTTACTGTCAAAATAGGGCTTAAAAAGCAAAAACAGATGTCTATAACCAGGAATAAGGTTCAGGGCTCAGGTATCTATTAGGGACCCAAGAAATTGTTACCTCTGTGAAGGCAGGTACCAAAGTTGTTTTGTTCATCGTAATGAAGGACTTAGCACTGTGTCTAACAAAATGAATTTATTTTTCAGTTGCCTTATTATAGGCTCCCCATAATCTAGACCTACATTATTCAGAGCTCTTATGATTTCAAGTGACAAAAACTCTTCTTAAACCAGCCTTTGCCAAACAAGGGATTTTGGGGTCTATAGAACAGAACAGTTCAAGGTTGTTCCCCTGGCATAGATGGATTCAGCTGTTTAAATATTCTTTTCAGGTATCAAGTTTTCCTCCTCCACTTTCTTTATTCCTTCTTCTTTCTCTTTCCCCATCTCCCTCTCTCTCCTTCTGCCTTTTTTCTCCTTCCTCCCCTCCTCTCTTTATTCCTCCCTCCTCCCTTCTTCTCTCTTTCCCCTTTTCTTTTCTTCCTTCCTTCTTTTCTTTTCCTTCCTTCTACCTACTCAATTTCCTTTTCCATTTCAACTCTTATTTATTCTGAATTTTCAGTAGGATTCTCTGTGGGGAAAGATGTCTAGGTTCATCTACAGGTTGACATGATGTTTAAATTTTAAATGTCTAGGGAAGACAGAGTCTCTTTCCTGATAGCAGTCATGCAATGTTAGTTGCTTGGTCGTGTCTGACTCTTTGTGACCCTGTGGACTCCTCTGTTTATGGAATTCTCCAGGCAAGAATACTGGAGTGGGTGTCTATTCCATACTCCAGGGCATCTTCCTGACCCAGGGGTTGAACCTGTGTCTCCTGTATTGCAGGCAGACTCTTTACTGCCTGAGCCACCAGGGAAGTCCCTCTTTCCTGATAGTTCCTACAGAATCCTAGAGAGGAATGTAAATGCTCCATTTCTGTATATGTATATATACATTTGAGGGGGGGGGGGATACCCTTATTATTGAAATCTGAGGTTAAGTCTACCCAAGCCATATGGATTGAGGAAGATTAAATGAAAGAGGGGGGCAAGTCATGCACAGGTGAGAGTGAGAGGTGGTATTGTGCAGACAAATAAATGTCCACCATAGGCTCAAATCTTCATTTCCAGTTGCATCATTCAGCTTATTAGTAAATGGAACATGACCCACCCTAAACTAGTTGCTGGTCTGTGACTATTCTGTATCTTCCCAATTCTGTCCTTTCCCCAAGGTGTTCTCTTGGTTTAAGATTCCCTAGAATTGTCCCGCCTTCCACCAGCTTATTGTAATTACTCATGTTATTGTTTAATTCAAAACAATTAAACAGTTGTTTCTTTCTGAAGACCTTTCTCTCTGAAGACTTCTTTTTTTTGAAGTTGTGGTAAAAAAAAAATCAACAACATGCAGTGTATCATCTTAATCATATCTACATGTTCAGTTCAGTAGTGATAAATTTATTTGCATTGTTGTGAAGCACCAATCTCCAGAATTTTTACATCTTGTAAATAGAAAATTCTATATCTGTTAAACAACTCCCCATTTCACCCTGCTCCCAGCCCCTAGCAACCGGCAGTCTACTTTCTGTTTTTAAGATTTGACTATTCTAGATATCGCATATAAATGGAGTCATAACAGTATTTGGGTTTTTGTGACCAGCTTGTTTTTCCTAGCCTAATGTCTTCAAGGTTCATTCATGTTGCAGCATGTGATAGAATTTCCTTCCTTTTTAAAATCACTGCAGATGGTGACTGCAGCCATGGAATTAGAAGATGCTTGCTCCTTGGAAGAAAAGCTGTGACAAACCTAGACAGCAAATTAAAAAGCAGAGGCATCACTTTGCCAACAAAGGTCCATATAGTCAAAGCTATGTTTTTTCCAGTAGTCATGTATGGATTTGAGTTTTGGACTATAAGGAAGGCTGAGTGCCAAACAATTGATGCTTTCAAATTGTGTTGCTGCAGAAGACACTTGAGACTCTTTTAGGCAGCGAGGAAATCAAATCAGTCAATCCTAAAGGAAATCAACCCTGAATAATCATTGAAAGAACTGATGCTGAAAGTCCAATACTTTGGCCACTTGATGCTAAGAGCCAATGAAGAAGACTGTGATGCTGGAAAGGATTGAAGGTAAGAGGAGAAGGAGACAACAGAGGACAAGATGGTTTAATGGCATCGTCAACTCAATGGACATGAGTTTGAGCAAACTCCGCGAGATAGTGAAGGACAGGGAGACCTGGCATGCTAGAGTCCATAGGGTTGCAAGGAGTCAGACATGACTTAACAATTGAACAACAACAACAAATATTCCACTACATGTATTTGAAAGAAAGTGAAAGTGTTAGTTTCTCAGTCATGTCCTACTCTTTGCGATCCCATACACTGTAGGCTTCTCTGTCCCTGGGATTTTCCAGACAAGAATACTGAAGTGGGTTGCCATTTCCTTCTCCAGGGGACCTTCCCAACCAAGGGATTGAACCCTGGTCTCCTGCATTGCAGGCAGATTCTTTACCATCTGAACCACCAGGGAAGCCCCAATATGTATTTATCACATTTTGTTTATCCATTCAACTGTCGACGGTACTTGGGTTTCTTTCACCTTTTGGCTATTGTGAATAGTGCTGCTGTAACATGGGTGTACATGAAGCCTTCTTTAATTCCTTCTTCTTCTCTCCTCTCCAGAGAATGAATTTCTCCCATTTTTATAAGAATACTGATTCTTTTCATGCCATGTACCACATCCTACCAATACTACTCTGTCCTCCATGGTACAAAAATAATGTTTAAGGTGAAGCATGAACTCTGTATTGCTTTGTATTGATTTGAAATCTCTATTGCTCTTGATATATTCATTCACACTCATTCTTATGTATGGCTAAGTAGTTGTAAGATTCCACAAAAGAACAGTGCTCCAACTAGGTAAAAGTCAGTTTCATTATTTTCCATTTCGTTGTAAATTTAGACACCAATCTTTTTTGAAAAATAGAAATGAGAAATTGAAAACTATGAGGTGAATGTTTAAGCCAGATGGTCATCTAAGGAAGAGAAATGTTTAGGACCATCTGCCAAAATTACTTTTCCATGTTGCATGTTTGAAGTAGAACATCTGATGTGTGAGATGTATGTGTGTGTGTGTGTGAGTGTGTGTAGAAATTGTTTAACAAATTTTATCTTTCTGTCCAGATTAATTGTTATAACTGAAGAATAGTCATTGTTTACATATATCATTTATAGTTGACAAAGTAATTTTCAGAGATATATTACCAGAGAATTGCAAACCCCATGCGGGAGAAGACATAGGCAACTTCATGGAAGTTAATTTTTTTTTTTTTAAATAATTTTAGTCCTAACAAGTCTATTTGAAAGTTTTGGCAACTATCTGAAATTGCATGTAAGGGTAAGCCCTTAAGAGTAAGAGTTGTCTCTCCAATCTTGCTTGGTTTCAAAAGCTGATTTAAATTTTAAGATTTTCAAGGACTGCCCAGGCAGTTCTGTGGCTAAGTCTCTGCTTCCAATGCAGATGGCCCAGCTTCAATCCCTGCTCAGGGAACTAAATCCCACACGCCACAACTAAACATCTTGCATGTGGCAGCTAAGACCTGGTGCAGCCAAACAAATTTAGACAATTTCCCGTAAATATATATATATATATTTTTTTTTTTAAAGGAGAGAAGCAAAATAATACTACTTGAATTATGTTAGATACTTTTAGTTTGTAAAACTTGAATAAATGCAAGCATGAAACTTTATGTCATAAGCATATAGTGTTTATCTTAATTTGTAACAGAATTATTAAGTTAAAAGGAAAAGGATTAGTGATATGTAATGCCATATCTGCTTCAGTAGGTAGGAACTAAATCATGCAACATGAAATACAGGTATTATATAACCTAAAAGACATTCAGTACTGCAGAAGGCCTCTGCTTAGTGTTGCTTCATATATTTCAACAACAGATAATTTTTTTCCTGCCTTTTACTCTTAATATCTGTGAGGGGTATTTGTATATTTCTTATGAAAAGACTCTGTATGAAAGTGGACAAGTTCTATAAGGTTCAAAATATCTCCTGTAAGACAAAAAGTCTGAAGTCCGGTTCGATGTGGAGCCTCTTATTGAATATCAAAAGGCATCTCTTTTCTCTTAAGACTTTCATATACCATGCGATAATCAGAATTAAGAAGCAGGTTTATGGCAAATTTCCATCACTCTTGGAGAGATGAAGAATTCAGTTGTGGCAAATTGAGGACAGTGCTTGAATCACACAATTGCTTATTTCCCAGGTGGCACTAGTGGTAAAGAGCCTGCCTGCTAATGCAGGAGACATAAGACACATGGATTCAACCCTTGGGTTGGGAACATCCCCTGGAGGGGGCATGGCAACCTTCTCCAGTATTCTTGCCTGGAGAATCCCATGAACAGAGGAGCCTGGAGGTTACAGTCCATAGGGTTGCAAAGAGTCAGACACAACTGAAGCAACTTAGCATGCACATAAGCTCATATCAAAACTGTAATTCAAATTCAGATAACCTGTGTCTGTAGCCAACAGAGAATGAGAATACAGCATAAAGCTTCAATCATGTCCTTGTCTGAAAGGAGTGACTATCTAGCGCCCATCAAATGTCTGCTTAAAAAAAAATACTTATAGACAATCATTCTTGGCATAAGCAGCTCATCTTGAAGGTAAGCTCTAAGGGGGCAGGGGCTGTTATGAATTATTCAGTGCTCCATCCCCAGAAAATAACACAATATCTTTTTACAAAGTATCTGAACAAAAAGAAATATGTGTTGTGAATTATTACATCACTCCTTGGAGATCTCACTCCCAGGACAACCATGATTTAGTCCTCTCAGTCTTAGTTCCTAAGCTACTCCTCAGTCTGTCCAGAGCTCTGCATATTGACCCTATCATGTCCAAAACCCTCTCCCTTTGTTCTCCTTGTCTCCACTCTGGTCTGTGTTGTGGTAGGTAGACCCCAAAATGTCCATGTCCTAATCTCTGGAAACTATGACTGTGTTAGGTTATAAGGCAAAGAGGAATTAAGGCTGCAAATGGAATTGACTCTTTACAACCCCATGGACTATAGCCCACCAGCCTCCTCTGTCTGTGAAATTCTCCAGGCAAGAATACTGGAGTAGGTAGCCATTCCTCTGTTGAGGGCATCATACCGACTCAGGGATCGAACCCAGGTTTCCTGCATTGCAGGCAGATTCTTTACCATCTGAGCCACCAAAGAAGCCCTAAATTTTCTAATTAGCTAATATTGAGATTGGGGAGATTATCCTGGATAGTCTGAGTGAGCCCAGTGTGATCAAAAAGGTACTTAGGTGTTGAAGAGGGATGCACATTAGTCTTTGGCAGAGCAGTGTGATATGAGACTCTACTAGCCATTGCTAGCTTTGAAGATGGAAGAGAGCCGTAAGCCAAGGATTGTGGGTAGTCTCTGGAAGCTTGCAAAGGCAAGAAAACAGATTCTATCCTAGAGCCCCCAGGGGGGAATGAACCCCTTTGGCAACTTGATTTTAACCCAGTGAGACTCATTATAAACTTCAGAACAACAAAATTTTAAGTAATAAATTTGTATGGCTTAAGCACCAAATTTGTGCTAATTTATTATAGCAGCCATAGAGAACTAATAATCTTCCAAATGAGTCTTACAAGCAGTTTCTCCTCACTCAGCACCTTCTTATGAGCACTATCTCCACACTCCAACACTTGAATGATTTTCCTATTCCTCTCAAGATGAAGACCACATTCCATAATGTAATTTATAAGGTTCTGCCTGGGTTGCTTTTCCCTACTGCTATCGTTTTATCTTCTTTCAAGTTTGCCCTCAGCGTCTGTCTGCGCTTGTAGGCAAACCAGCCTTCTTGGTGCTCTGTGGTCCCTTCTAATGCTGAGTCTGTTGCCCTTTTCTACTACAATTGGCTAGCTCTTACTCTACCTTCACCTTTCAGAAAAATAACAACTTCCTTAGTGAAGCATCTCTGACCTTCATAACCAGGTCAGTTTTCACTGTTAGAAGCTTTGATAACACTGGTGAGTGAGCATCTCTTGTGTATAATTTTCAAAGATGTGATTTCACATTTGTACTCACTCCAGTACTCTTGTCTGGAAAATCCCATGGATGGAGGGGCCTGGTAGGCTGCAGTCCATGGGGTCACCAAGAGTCGGACACGACTGAGCGACTTCACTTTCACTTTTCACTTTCATGCATTGGAGAAGGAAATGGCAACCCACTCCAGTGTTCTTGCCTGGAGAATCCCAGGGACAGGGGAGCCTGGTGGGCTGCCATCTATGGGGTCTCAGAGTCGGACACGACTGAAGCGACTTAGCAACAGCAGCAGCAGCAGAAGCATTATGTGATTCTTTGATTAAAGTCTGCAATTTTGGATCTTTCCCCCATCTCATAATTTTTCTTGTGTCTAGCAAAGTGCTTTGTACACAGTAGGTACTCAGTAAATGTTTCTTGAATAGAGGGACAAATGAATAAATGAATGAAGCTGGATCACCAGCTGGCCCCAGGATTGTGATTCACCATTACAGAATCTCATGGAGAGGCATATTAGTGTCATTTTCTTATCAAGAAAACTGTGGAAAACAATCCCATGAAATCTGTTAACCATGTTTCCTGTAGGGCGATTGGTGAGAATTTTTTCCATCATATTACTCTGTTTTCTGTATACCAAGTAATGAAAATAATTTATTTTTCATCCTGTTTTGGAATAACTTTGCTTTCCCAGAGAGAGTAATCTGTTTTCTTTCTTTTGTAAGTAAACAGTACGGGTGCAACCAAAACCATGACCTTCAGGATTGAAGCCCACATAACAAATCTCCTGGGAGAATTGACAGCTGATGACTTGCAGCTAAGGCCCTTCCCATCTACCCTCATTGCACTCTGTTGAAGCAAGCCACCTGGCCTAACTTTACTCCACTTCCCAGAAACAGCTTGCATCAGTGACAGCCCAATCTGAGGGGTTGGAGCGAAAGGTATAAAGCTTGTGTTATCCAGTTGGAACTCTGAAGAGCCACCCCAGCTTCAGTGCTCCCCATAGGAGAGTCTATGTTTGTTGGCTTCACAGTCCAACTTCTCTTTTTGTCCACTGGCCTTCCCTCACTCCCCCGTAGGTGCTAATCCCAGGAGTACCCACCCCTGTCATTAAACTTCCTAAATACAAATTTTAGCCTGGAAATCTCCTTCCTAGAGAACCTGACTTGTGACCTTCTCTTTCTCTGAAGTGAGCACTGAATGATTATATTCTTCTTTTATTTTACCTCGAAACTCAAAAGCCAACTAAGGGAACTAAAGTTGCTTATTGGTCTAGATTGTCTATTTGCATGCTTGTCTGTGTAGATTTTCTCTTTTCATTCATACTGTGTAAGTATTTTTATTGGGTGTACTCTGGCTTTATACTCCTTTGATGAACAAGGCAGGACTTTATGAGCAGACAAACCAAATAAATAGGAATAGTGTCTGTTGGGAAGATGAAATAAACATGAAAAACAAAGATTTAGGTTTACCAAGGGCATGTTGAAATTTCTTACTCTAAAGGGAGGTAAGTATGCCCCAATATTGATCATCTTGTTTGTTTTCCCTCCAGTATTCTGCCATTGAAAGTGAAAGTGAAATTTGCTCAGTCGTGTCTGACTCTTTGTGACCCCATGGACTATAGAGTCCATGAAATTTTCTAGGCCAGAATACTGGAGTGGGTACCCTTTCCCTTCTCCAGGGGATCTTCCCAACCCAGGGATTGAACCCAGGTCTCCCGCATTGCAGGTGGATTCTTTACCAGCTGAGCCACAAGGGAAGCCCAAGAATACTGGAGTGGGTAGCCTATCCCTTCTCCAGCAGTCTTCCTGACCCAGGAATTGAACCAGGGTCTCCTGCATTGCAGGCGGATTCTTTACCAACTGAGCTACAGTTATGACTATTTGAAGTAAAAGTTAGCTGGGCAGAAAAAGAAGGTGTGAGTGCACTTGTCTTTTCCTGAGAATTTCCTCTTGTCTAAGAAGCAAGCTGGGAAAAAAGAAAAGCTAGCCATGAGTGAGAAGGCACATGGTCCATGCTTTAGTCAGTCTTCCACATTCTCTTCCTCTTAGACAGTTATCCTTAAGTAACTACTTCAAGCGATTCACCTCCTAAGAAATGAAACAATATACAATGTTAAATTGCTTCTATGAAGTTGGTATGACTCTGCTTCTCAGTGCCTCATTTTTCAAACCCTTGGTGTAGACACAAAAATGTAGACACACACAAAAAAGGGTGTAGTAACCCTTTGAAGTTACTAGACACAAAAATGGAGTGAGAATTAAATAACAAACATTTCCTGACACAGTTGTTAAATTCATTTACATGAATCACATAGGTTCATCATTTTTAGATTCTTAGAAAACAAAACTTTTGACACTGGTTTTTGGCTTGGGTAACTGAACAGTGTGCTCCTGCTAACATTCCTGATAAACTGCTCCTTGTGCCCATATCAAAGACATTTACATTCTCTGATCCTATTCTACATGGTAAGGTTTTTTGGTCATTTACTTTTTTGAAATTTCATCTTAAAAAATAAAATCAGGAAAATGAACTTCCTTGATAACGGTGGGGAAAATGCCAGGATCTCTTTGTTTATTCTTGCAGTTAGAATCTTCCTTGAGAACACTATTTGATAAGGGAACCTTTTACATAACCAAAGGAACTTCGAATCTCATGTATTTCCCATCAATGGCAAATTACTTCTTGTATCCAGGAGTTCATATATGATATTTCATGTGGACCTCAGAGACTATTGTAACTTGAATACTTTCCTAGGTAATATCTGAGTGTCCTAGAAGAGAAAAGAGATGGAGTAATTCTAGAGGTTCATTATACTGTTGCTACTTGTTTATTACTGTATATTATTGATACAAATTAAGATCTGTTTATTAAAATAATAGTATAGTTAAACATTTCTTTTAGCTGTCAGGCAGAAGAATTTCTCCTTTGAAATAGAGCTGATCTAATAAATTAGCAAAAAATGCTAAATCATAAGAAAAATCTTCTTTTAAATCAGTTTATTTGATAATCATCATAAGAAATCATGATTAAAAGCTTCTTTTAGAAGTAAAGGTTTTCTAAAAACTAAAGATTAAAAAGCTATCTTTAGGAGATTGAAATAGTTACTTAGTTAAGATGCTGTGTAGAAACATGGCTTAGATAAATTAATCTTGATGTAAGAATATCACCCCACCACCTAGGAAGAAAACAGGGAAAAGTAACAGTACCATTTGTGACCTGCTTAACCCAATTATACTTTTAAAAAAACCCCACTATCTCCAGTCTTACAGTTGGCTGTTAAATCACTAAAAGAAGAAAGAAAACAAAGAAGAAAAGACATTAAGAATTTAGAATATAAGTAGAATGTGACATGATTTTAATTTAAAAAGGACTGCAGTGGATTCTGATACCAACTACGCCTAACTTCACAGATTAGAAGCATGCTGCTGCTGCTGCTAAGTCGCTTCAGTCGTGTCCGACTCTGTGTGACCCCATAGAGGGCAGCCCACCAGGCTCCCCGTCCCTGGGATCCTCCAAGCAAGAACACTGGAGTGGGTTGCCATTTCCTTCTCCAATGCATGAAAGTGAAAAGTGAAAGTGAAGTCGTTCAATTGTGTCTGACCCTTAGCGACCAAATGGACAGCAGCCTACCAAGCTCTTCTGTCCATTGGATTTTCCAGGCATGAGTACTGGAGTGGCGTGGGTCTCATGAAGTGAAGTGAAGTGAAGTCGCTCAGTCATGCCTGGCACTTTGCGACCCCATGGACAGTAGCCTGCACCAAGCTCCTCCATCCATGGGATCAGTTCAGTTCAGTTCAGTCGCTCAGTTGTGTCCAACTCTTTGCGACCACATGAATCGTAGCACGCCAGGCCTCCCCGTCCATCACCAACTCCCGGAGTTCACTCAGACTCAATGTCCATTGAATCGGTGATGCCATCAGGCCATCTCATCCTCTGTCGTCCCCTTCTCCCCCTGCCCCCAATCCCTCCCAGATGCTTTCTAAAGCCCACTTGATTTCACATTCCAAGGTGTCTGGCTCTAGATGGATGATCACCCCATCGTGATTATCCAGGTCGTGAAGATCTTTTTTGTACAGTTCTTCTGTGTATTCTTGCCACCTCTTCTTAATATCTTCTGCTTCTGTTAGGTCCATACCATTTCTGTCCTTTATCGAGCCCATCTTTGCATGAAATGTTCCCTTGCTATCTCTAAGCCTAATCTCAGACATAGACTACAAAGGAATTCTAGACCACCTTCACTTCTCACCTGCTAGATACCAATTTAGGGATTCTCACTTCTACTTTCCTCCCAGCATTTGATAATTTGCTAGAATGACTTATAGAACACAGGGAAAGTGGTATTATTATAGTTTTATTACAGCAGAGGATACATATCACATCCAACCAAAGGGAGAGATCTGAAGGGTAAGGTCTGGGAAGTTTTCAAACACAATACTTCAGTTGTCCTTTCCCTGAGGAGTCAGGACATGTTACTTTACCAGCACAGTTCAGTTCAGTTCAGTCGCTCAGTCATGTCCGACTCTTTGCGACCCCATGAATCGCAGCACGCCAGGCCTCCCTGTTAATTACCATCTCTTGGAGTTCACTCAGACTCAGGTCCATCGAGTCCGTGATGCCATCC
>SJYT01054054.1:575002-599619 GCA_006410635.1 Cephalophus harveyi
CTTCGGCACTCAGCCTTCTTCACAGTCCAACTCTCACATCCATACGTGACCACTGGAAAAACCATAACCACAGTAGCGTATGACAATATATGTATTGCCACCTAGCAAAGTTCACCCCAGTTTTGTCTAGTATTTTCATTTCAGTTTCAGTACATAGGAATGATTGATTGAACCACTGTTCACATGACTAAACTCAGTCTTTGGTCCCTCTGTCTTCTTCAGTGGCCGAGGTGGTGTCACCTGGCTAAAAACCCTAACCCTCGAATCATATTGTTTGTCTTTCTGGCGTGGCCAACCCAAGTCATCTTGTTGGCATAAACTATGAAAGGATCTACCAAGAGTCGCCTAGTTAGTGTAAACTTGGGTGTGGTTTTAAAGGCCCACCATGAATAGCAAAAATACCCCTGTAACTGAAAAAATCCAAAGCTTTAGAGGATACCTCCTAGTAATCAGGAATGAAGGCCAGACAAATTCATTATTAAATGAAAGGGAACCAAAATATTATAGAATAGTAGCCTTATAAAGTAAAAGTTTTAAAATTTGATACTACACTTGAGTTTTTAGATTAATTGTGTAATTATAATTGTGAAAGTTATTCTGGAGCACTTAATGTGTTCAACCACAAGGTGAAGGTATTGCTAGGCATTTATTGCACTGACTGGTAGGGAAAAAAAAATTAAATAGCTCTGTTATTTTTGAGAGTTTCCAGTATCCAAAGTCTATTTTCATTATACAAAGAGTGACTTGCATTACTAAAATAGCACAAAATACTGAAAGTGTTAGATGCCTTTATGTGATTAAAGAATATGGCAAATTTTTTTCAGTAAAATATATTTAAAAGAGCTTTTGATTTGAAATTGGCTTCATTGTGTAAGTTAATCTGAGTTTTTTGAAAGCAAGTCAGGATTCAAACTCTGACTTATTTTATGTTCATCAACATTTTGCATAAGAACTCTGATCCAATGAAAGTTATTAAAAATGAATATATTTAAACTATGATTTAATGAGGAGAAGGCAATGGCAACCCACTCCAGTACTCTTCCCTGGAAAATCCCATGGACAGAGGAGCCTGGTAGGCTGCAGTCCATGAGGTCGCTAAGAGTTCGACACTACTGAGCAACTTCACTTTCACTTTTCACTTTTCTGCATTGGAGAAGGAAATGGCAACCCACTCCAGTGTTCTTGCCTGGAGAATCCCAGGGATGGGGGAGCCTGGTGGGCTGCCGTCTATGGGGTCGCACAGAGTCGGACACGGCTGAAACAACCTAGCAGCAGCAGCAGCATGATTTAATGATGTTTATTCACTGAGTTTTATATTTAAATATTTGTAATTAAATATTTAAGACAACATTTCATATGCTATGTCTAATAAACTATTCTTTAATATATGGGATTTTAAGGGCTTGACTTTGCTGAATAAAAACATACAGTGTTAACTTGGTTCCAATTAAGAAATACGTGCTTCTACCTTTACATTTTAGGACTTTCTATTTTCTATTTAGTGATTTCCAAAACATTAGACTGTTAATCTTATTTCATTTACCAAAAAGACAATAATTAAAGCTAGTCCTGTATAATTTTGGAAAATCTTAGTTTACTGGGTCTAAAAACAAGTTTTCCATGTCAGTCATTTCACACACAAAGGCTTTACATTTTCTAAAGGTGATAATTTTCTCAGACTTTTTTTAGCTTTGAGAATGGTACTTCCATCTGGAGAATCCTCAAAGTAATTTTTCCTCAGAGATATTCAGGAAGATGTCTTACAGAAAGGCATACTGATTAAAGGAAAATAAAATGCAAAAATGAGAATTATATCTAATTTAAAAAAAATCACTTGAATCACTGGTTATATAAGAATTTCTTCCATTTTTTTCTTCCTTCCTTCCCTCCTTTCCTTCCATCCTTATTTTCAATCAAATAATGCTTAGTAAGTAATGCTTAGTAAGAGTTTTGAATTTGCAAATAGAGACTTTCTTCCTTCTAGTCATTTACAGTTAGTTAAAATCCTGCTAAATTCTACCTAAAGGTATCTCTTTGTAAGCTAAATTTCTGTACTTTTTTAAAAAAAAACTCAATACTTAGTATTCTTGAGTAAAAATAATGAAGCTGTTTTTTAATCTCTTTATTTTTTATGCCTAGCATACTTCCAAAAGCTTAGCAAAATGCTTTATAATCTAGCTGTGTAATAATCAAATCCAGAATTTTATACTCTTCATATCCCAAGCATGCAGCCCAAGGCATTTCAGAAAATGTGTGGGTATTGAGCCAAGCTCCTTGTGAAAGCAATTCTTGCTCTGTTCTTTCTGTCATCAAATGGAGTGAAAGCAGTAGCTAGATGGAGACCTGGACAGGAGCCAGATTGATAAGTGGGGAGGCCACTGGAGATCAGAGCCTTGCCTAATTATCATTGTAGAAGACAGAACAGATTTGTTTGGTATTTCCCCAGCCAACATTAATTAAGTTTGTTCATATCTACCTCCATGGGCTTAAAACAACCCCAGCCTTTTTTTTAAATACTGGTATATTTTCTTCTTCCTCCTTTAATACATTATCTCAATTAAATATCCTCCTATAAAGGATCTGACTAGTAAATTAACACTAATAAACTGATAATGATTTTAATAAGACCCAAATAAGTTCTTACTATCCCAGAAGGATATTACTCCTTGCTTTGATTCAAAGAAATAAACAATGATAGAATTTTTTGTAGGTGGAAGATGATAATTTTTACATATGATTTGGTTATAACCTAGTGAAGCACAAGAAAATAATAAAAAAATGCTTAGAATTAAAAAGATAGATTGGGTAAAATAAGAGGAAGTTTTAAAAATCAATGACTTTCTTATATACAGCTTTATACCTAACTAAAAGATATAATAAAGAGAGGGTATGGGATATTCTTTACTGAATAGCAAAAAAGAAAGCCATATAGCGTATCCAGAAATAATCCTCCAAAACATTTGTGTGTCCTGTGAATAAAGCTACAACAATATGTTGAGAGGCATAAAAAAAGAGTTGAATTTGCAGATTTGCACAGGAAGACTGATTTTGTCCTTTAAGAGGTTAATTCTTACTAAATTCATAAAAAAAAAAAAATCCTAATATATAATCCCTAACAGGATTTCTGTCTTTGATGGGTGTGGGACTTGAGGCAAAAAATCTGATTTTCATTTGGAAGAATGAAATTAACTAACAACATTCTGAAGAAAAATATAAAAAGGAAGGATTTGTCCTAAAATACCTAACAGTTGTGGTTAAAATATCAAAGTAGTACAAGAGTTGATTGACAGAGTGATAGAATAAGTAATCACCCTAGAATAGATAGAATGGGTAAAGTAGATGGATAGATCATACAGAAAAGTAGTCATATTTCTATCACTGCAATCACAAGGGATGCATTCCTAAAGGTTTCTCATAATTCAGTAACTCATTTAAGATGAACGCTGACTAATGGCATTTTTATTTAGCAGTGGAGCAGAAAGAAGCCCGAAGTCTCTATCGCAATTCCCTGAGCTCACTGTTGTAGTGCACCCTACATTCTCTCTGCAGTCATCTGGCTGCTGAAGCCAGGTCTGCCTCCAGAGGCATCTGGACTTATTGAAGTGACACCACTGCCAGTAGATTTTAACCCCAGACTGATGAGACTTGCTGCATAAAATGTCCAGGTCTCACATCCTTAGGGTAGACGTTTCCAAGGAGTGAGGTCTACCGTGACTTAGGCTGAAACTTTGCCCATAGCAATAGAGTTTTATAAAGCACTCTTCCTTGGTCATTTTCCATTTTTCTTTTAATTCCCCATTTGCCTACCAGTGATTCTGCAGGTTACCTCTCAAATAAACCACCTCCATTTGAATTTTGAGGAGAGAGGGTGGTGTCTTCTGGGGGAGCCCAAACTAACCGGTTGCTGTTTACAGGGCTTCACAGACCAGAGTTGCACAGGCCAGGGTCATCATTTACTAGAATACACAGCACTGTGCTATAGGCACCCTGCAGCATGGAGACATAGATGGTCTATCATTTTTTCCTACTTCTCTTTTTGCAATTACCATATTCTTCTGAGATTTTAAAGTGTAGGTATTGAATTTTTTGCTCAAATGATGCTTTGCTAATGTTTTCATAGTAGAATATGTTTTCATATTCCGGTAATTCAAATTTATAAAGAAAAATTTACCTTCAGTTTGTGTGATTACAGTGAATTCACATATTAGTAAAAGAAAGAATTATGTGATAAATGGTACTGGGACAATTGGTTAATTATTTGAAGGTGAAAATCAAGTTATCCCTAACCTCATATTAAAAACATAAATAGCAATTGATCAGTGAATTAAATGTGGTTTAAAAACACTCTAAAGCAACTAGAAAATATTGCAGAATATCTTATCTTGGGGTGGAAAGTGACTTTCTAATCATAAAAACAATGAAAGAAATGACAAAACATTGTTAGACCTTACTGCATAAAATGAAACATTTGTGTATCATAATTAAGGAAAGCTAAATAAACAAATAAATAAGGAAAGCTAAAAGGACAGGGAGGCCTGGCGTGCTGCAATTCATGGGGTCTCAAAGAGTCAGACACGACTGAGTGACTGAACTGAACTGAACTGAAAAGGCAAATTACTGAATGTGAAATATTTAAGAAGTTTTGATAGGGACCTCTCTGTTGGTTCAGTGGTTAAGTGTACTTCAGGGGACATGGGTTTGATCCCTGTTCAGGGAACTGAATTCCACATGCTATGCGGTGCCTCCATTAAAAAAAAAAAATGTTTTGACAAAGGGCACTAAACACAATATTAATACTATGAACTTTAGAGACAGAAGTTGATAAATTCATTGGTGTAAGATATCTTTATTTTCCAGTTTTGAGGCCTTGGGGAAACTAATTAAACATGATAAATCTCCATTTTCTTATCTGTTAAAGTGACATAATAACATATCTACTCATAAGGTGGTTTTGAGTTTTAAATAAGGTTACCTAGATAAAGTACTTTGCAGAATGCCTGGGAAATGGCAAGAATTCAATAAAGTCTAAGTATTATTATTTTTATAACTAGTTTATATCTTTTATAAATGTTTAATGCTTACAGCGTTATTTTAAAAAATAATGCTGAGAAATCATAAAAGGATAGGAACAATTTACAAAAGAAAAGATTCAAATGATTAAGTACTAAGCATTTATTCTAAGCACTTTACATGCATTAGTTATTTTAATACTTATAACAGCCTTATGAGATAGGTACTATCAGTATATTCATTTTTAAGAAATGTGGAAACTGAGGCACATAGGGGTTAAGGAACTTGATCACACATCTAGTATTACTATATTTCTATCTCAAGAAGTTTCAGTGATTATCAAAACATAATTTGAAAATTCCTTTACGTGATGCAAAGTACCAAAAAGCCACTTTTAACTGTTTCTATAATAATAAAATGCTTTAAATGTTTTTTGGTATAAATTGGTTAAATTATTTCCTTTTTTCCTCTCTAGACTTTGGAATAATGTAAAAATTAAATTTGGTTGAGTGACTTGTGTCATTCTTTTTGGTCTACTTTCTCCTACTCAAAAAACTGAAAATATTTAGTGTTTGTGGAGGAGGAAACTGTGACTAGAAATAGGAGTGGGAGAAAGACTCTCAATAATTAAAAAAAGTTTTTTTCCAATAATGATCTAAAATATAAAAAAAAATATTTATGACAAAACTAATAAAATGGAAAACTGGCAACCTAAACCTCAGAAACAAATGGGAGATTATAGAAGGAAAATTAATCTACTTACATAAAAAGTGCCTCAAGTATAGGAAAGTGCTTTGTTATTTAGGTGCATATGACAGCAAGAGGGTCTAAGGCAAGGGCTCAACAGCATCAACAAGAACTTCCTGGACTCCTTAAATGCCTGTCATATTCTACACCAAACATTGGAAGTGATGGGGATGGGGTGTCATATGGGAAAATTAGCTTGATTCAGCAGAAGCCTGCAAGTATACAAGAGAAGCTTTCCCAGAGGTCACATAGCAGAAAGACTCGGAGACTAAACTCAAATCATCAAAGCTTATGATTTGTTGAATCAACTTAAAACGAAGAGTGAGAAATGAGAGAAAGAGATTGGACAGGTTTATACATTAAGGAAGGGGTAGAGAGTTGGAAGGACCACTTGATATGAATCTTTCTCTCTGCCTTATCAGTCATACCCGCTGTTAGGGTAATTGCAAGGACCAGAGTTGAGAGTGAACAAGGAACTCAGCCAATGAAAAGGGCCTGAAGTCAATAAATTCTTATGTTATAGGAGAGACACAGGGGCAAATATTTCTGGCCACAACTGTAACTTGCCCAATAGCTGACTGAGCAATTGCAGATTTTATCTGCAGAGGTCTTGTGAGCCAGAATGAGTGTCACCAGTGGGTGGGAAGCAATTTTAAATCCCATGAGCATTGAGTATCTCATAAATATTTAGTTTCTCTTTTGCCTCATAAATATTAGGTAGAGTATTAAGTTTCGGTGTCTAATGTGCCATATGAATATTTGGTATTTTGTTCTTTATATCTCTACCTGTATTTATCATATGTCCTTATTTTATCTGTGTCTAATGTGTCTCACAGGTTACTAACTTACAATCTATGCTTAATCCTGTCTCTCACAGCTATTTTTATACTTACTGTCTATATTTAATGGTTCTCATGAGTTTCATTGATTCCATTTGCTTTCCTTGTCTTCCATAGAAGAACTGAATATTCTTAGATAATACACTAAACATACCTAACAAACACACCTTACAGGAATGAATCAAAGGTTATATTTAGGGAAGACAGCATTTGTGGAGATTATTTCTTCCTCAGTTTGGTATGGCTCTGCAGGAGCTGGCAAAGGGTGAATAAGGTATTCCTCTTTCTTGTGGGTGATTCCTATATTCCCTCTCAGATCAAATACTCTGAACTCTCTATACCGGTTTTCATGGATAACTTATAGATAGTCACTGAAGAAGAGTCCACATAGTTTAGACTTTTGAACCATTCCTTTTATAAACTGTTTTATGTTATTTCTTTTACCATATCTTAACTATAACTAATGAATTATTTACTTCAAGTTGATAAATCTTAACTAGAAAAACATGGTGGAAAATCAGAGTGTAAGGGGATAGAAGAAAGTATGTTCACACAGACTTTTCATGCAGATGATTCCTAAATTATTTAAGGTAGAATTAAGACTTGCACACAGAATTTGATAATGAGTAATGTGTAAAGCTGGGATTCATCCAGGATCCTGGTCTGTAACTAACTCAATGCAATTGACTTCTGTTTGTAGTTCAAATCATGCATTTGATTTTGACCATTGAGTACTGTAAATTCCAGCTGAAATTTAATTAGTGGAGTTTTAATATAAGGAGAAAAATCCCCACTATCATTTACAGTGTCAGACTTTCTTCTTTGTTTTTCATCTTGGATCATGGAAATCACCAAAGTTTTACTGCTGTGTCTTGAGATACTGATCTGAGGGGGTAGTGCTAATCCAGCATTTGGCAATATTTGTTTGCTCAGGCAGTTACTCTGTACTATGTTTGTCACACTAAGACAAATAAATTTAAAAAATAAATATTTAACAATTTGCAGTTCCTTATCCAGGTAATTTAATAATCATCTGGAGACTGTTGTTAAGGCCAGAACTACAAATGTCCAAAAGCTAAGTGGCAAAATACTTCCATGAAAACAGGTGCCAGTTTCATCACAGGGAATCCTGACAGAGCCAAAAGCTGCACTATCAGAGCTCCCATATGGTGTTAATTCTAAAAGCTGGCTTTAAACAAGGTTCTTTTTATTTTTAATTTTTATTAAAAACAGTTTGCTATGTTTTAAGTGGGTTTTCTATTCAAAGATTATGGCAAAATATTCAAAATGATTTTTAAAGTTTAAGGATTATATCTCACAATTGTTTGATAATAAAACTGGCTTTGTAAACCTATGCAAAATAGATGTTAATAATGTGTTATGTGGTAATATATTTTAGTATTTTTATACTAAATATATTAGGTGGGAGGAAGCTGTGTGTTTCTGGGGTGGTGGAACTACAGAGGAATAGAGATTTCAACACAAGAAAGAATAAGTAAACATAAGTATACATAAATTGCATTATGTGTAATTTAAATTCAGAGATGTCAAACAGTTTTTATCTTTGTTTCCCCTACAAAATTTAACACAGTGTTTCATATGAGGTACTGCTGGGCATTTATTGAATAAATAAATGCAGTATTTTATCTTTATTTTATCTATATTTTTACAGAGGATTTTCAGAGAAACAGGAGGTTTTCTGTGTCTTTACAGTTCTAACCAAAAAAAAAAAAAAAAAAAGGCAAATGAGCACAATCTTTCAGAATTTCTCCAAGAACAGTGAGGGTGGGAGGAGGATTATCTATGAGCATAACATGACTGGAATCTCCCCAGAACTGGAACTAGAAATTCCCTGTATTATTGTACTAGGAGAAAAATGCCAATTGTGATACTCAGATATTATTCTACCCTACTCTCTTCTACTGACATTATCTCCATTACTGACCCCCAGCAATTTTTCTTTCTTCTTGATATTGCTTCTTGCCAATAAAATATTTGGAGGGAGTGTTCATGTTCAAATAATTAGCCCATGGAGAGAGAGCTTAGATAACTGGAGAAAGGCTCATGGAGAGGCTGGAATTGAACTGGACCTTGAAGGGAGACAGGGATGCAGATAGGTGAAGGAAAAAGAGGATTATGAGTCGGGGTGAGCATCAGTTGATCAGGATAGGGAGGTCCCATAGCTTAGGGTTTGTGATCGCAGCTTCTGCAAAATTTGGCTGAATATATATAGAGTAAGGTTATACTGTGGAGGGTCTTTATAAACAGCTGGGTTAATTAACATTCAAAAAATCAGTAAATGTAAATAACCATATCGACAAGCTGGAAGAAAAAAAATCTGATCATGTCAATAGATGAGGTAAAGACATTTGAAAAAGTCAACAACCATCATGAGGGAACTCTTAGCAAATGTGGAACAGAAGGGAATTTCCTCAAGTTGATAAAGAGCATAAATATAAATGTCTACAGCTCATAACTTACTTAATAGTGAAAGACAAATGCCTTTGCCCAAGAGTTGGAAACAGCAAAGTGCATATTCTCATTATTCTTATTCAACATTGTTCTGAAGGTCCAAGCCAGTACAGTTGGGTAGATAAATAAATTAAAGCCATACAAATTAGAAAGGAAGAAATACTATCTTTATTTATAGGTGACATGATTGCCTAAATGGAAAATCACAAAAAAATCTTAAAAAGTGCAAAAACTAAGAAGTAAGTTTAGAAAAGTCATAGGATAAAAGGTGAATGTACAAAAATCAATTGCATTTTTCTAGACTGAGAATGGAAAGTTAAAACCTAATTTTAAAAATATTTAAAATTGAATTAAAATATAAAATGCATAGGGATAAAAAGTCTACAAGCAATAAATGCTGGAGAGGGTATGGAGAAAAGGGAACCCTCTTACACTGTTGGTGGGAATGCAAACATCACCAGTCCAGGTTCAATGCATGATACAGGATGCTTGGGGCTGGTGCACTGGGATGACCCAGAGGGATGGTACAGGGAAGGAGGGGGAGGGGGGTTCAGGATGGGGAACACGTGTATACCCGTGGCAGATTCATGTTGATGTATGGCAAAACCAATAGAATATTGTGAAGTAATTAACCTCCAATTAAAATAAATAAATTTACTATAAATTTATTTAATTTATAAATTTATATAATTTTATTTAACTGGAGGTTAATTACTTTACAATGGCAACCCACTCCAGTGTTCTTGCCTGGAGACTCCCAGGGACAGGGGAGCCTGGTGGGCTGCCATTTATGGGGTCGCAAAGAGTTGGACACGACTGAAGCGACTTAGTAGTAGTAGTAGTATAGTAAATTTTAAAAATGCATAGGGATAAATCTAATAAAATATGTGTAGGATTTTTATTTTGAAAAATAAAAATCATTGAGAAAAATCAAAGACCATTTAAATAAGTGGAGAGATGTATATTGTTCACATACTAGAGGAATCAAGATTGTAAAGATTTCAATTCACCCCACACTGATCTATATATTTAATAGAGTCCTGATTAAAACTGCATCGGGCTTTTTTACAGAAACTGAAAAATGTATGTTATAAAATTCACCTGTAAAACAAAGTACTAAAAATAGCCAAAGAACTTTTGATAAAGAAAAACAAAGTTGGAAAATCCATAGTGGTTTCAAGATTTATATTCTAAAGCTAGAGTAATAAAATATTGGTAAAGGATATACAAATAGACCAACAAAATAGAATAGAGACTAGAAATAGAACCACATCCATGTATGGTTGACCCTAGAACTACATTTGGGTTTGAACTGCTCAGGTCCACTTATACATAAACTTTTTTCCGTAGTAAATACTGTAGTGTTTCATGACCCATGGTTGGTTGAATATGCAGATAACTAATCACAGACAAGAAGGAATCATGCATAATGAGGGCTGACTATAAATTATGCCCAAATTTTGGACTGTGCAACTGATCAGTTCCCATAACCCCTGCATTGTTTGAGAGTCTACTGCAGTCAATTGATTATTATTTTTTTTACAAAGATATCAAATTTATTTAAGGGATAAAGAATAGTCTTTCTAAGAAATGTTGCTAGAATAATTAGGCTGAAAAAAATGAGCACTGTATTTTTTAAGAATTTAAAAATGGATTGTATATCTAAAAGTAAGACCTAAATTTATGAAAATTCCAGAAAGAAATATGAGAAAACTGTTTTGACCTTTCATAGGGTGATTTCTTAGCTATGACACCAAAAACATGAACCACAAAATAAAAATGTAGATAAATTAGGCTTCATCAAAATATGAAACTTATTTTCTTGAAAGAGTCTCTTTAGAAAATGAAAGAAAGCAAGCCAAAATGCTGGGAGAAAACATTTGATAAACACCTATCTTAAAACGGATTTACACCCAAAGGATATATATAAAGAAATCTTTTAACTCATTAACAAGAAGACAGCCCATTAAAAACAATAGACTGAAGGCACAAGCATGCATTTTACCAAAGAAAAGATATAAGAATGGTGTGTTAATTATCTATTATCACATAATAATTTACTAAATGACTTGATTTCTTAAAATAATAATAAAAATTTGTCTTAACAGCTTTTGTAGAAATAAAGAAATCTTTTAACTCATTAACAAGAAGACAGCCCATTAAAAACAATAGACTGAAGGCACAAGCATGCATTTTACCAAAGAAAAGATATAAGAATGGTGTGTTAATTATCTATTATCACATAATAATTTACTAAATGACTTGATTTCTTAAAATAATAATAAAAATTTGTCTTAACAGCTTTTGTAGATCAAGGAGTTAGTTTAACTGGTGGTGTTTAACTGGTGTTTCACTGGTGCAGTTTAACTGGTGGTGTTCTTTTTTTTTTTTCGATTGGGGCTGCAATTATCTGAATCCTTAACTAGGGTTTGAGGATCTACCTTCAGAATGGTTCACATGGCTGGCAAATTGGTGCTGGGTAATTTAGTGTCTGCAGGCCTGAGTTCTTTATCAGGTGGGTCTTTCCATAGGGTTTTCTCTTTAAGCTTTCTTTTTTCTTTTTTTAATTTAGCCTCTATGTCCACTGTGTGGGAACTTAGTTTCACCACCAGGGATTGAACCTTTGGCATCTGCAGTGGGAGTAAAGTCCCTCCATAGGGTTTTCTGAATGTCCTCATTATATGGCAGCTGGCTTACCTCAAAGTCTGTTAGCTAAGAGCAATCAAGGAGGAGGCAACAGTGGCATTTATGACTTAGCCTCAGAAGTCACCTTGAATCAGTTTTATGATATCCTATTTGCTACAAAGCCCTATTGAATTTAGGAGAAAAGTACATAGAGATGTGAATACCAGTATCTCAGGATCATGTGGTGGGGGGGCGACTTGGGTGCTGACCACTGCAGATAGCAAAGAAGCACTTGGAAAGAAGTTCTGCACCTTTAAACATTAGGGAAGTACAAATTAAAACCACCAAGATAGAGCAGTACACAACTACTAGAAGGGTTTTGAAAAACCTGACACTTTCCAACATTGTGTAGTTTTGCCTCCTTTGTCATAGATTATTTAACCATAGGTGCATGGGCTTATTTCTGGGTTTTCTAGTTTTCTATCCTGTTCCTTTTGTCTATATTTCTATTTTTGTGCCAGTACCATAGTTTTGATGACTGCAGCTTTGTAGTATAGTTGGAAATCAGGGAGCCTGATTCCTCTAGCTTCGTTTTTCTTGCTAAAGAATGCTTTGGCTATTTGGGCTCTTTTGTGTCTCCATACAAACTGAGATTTTTTGTTATTCTAGTTCTGTGGAAAAATGCCATTTGTAATTTGATAGGGATTGTATTGAATCTGTAGATTGCCTTGTGTAGTATAGTCATTTTGCTAATATTGATTCTTCCAGTTCACAAACATGGTATATCTTTCCATCTGTTTATGTCTTCTATATCTTTCATCAGCATCTTATAGTTTTCAAAGGACAGTTCTTTTGTCTCTTAGGTAGGCTTATTCCTCGGTATTTTATTTTCTCTATGTGTTATTAAATGGAATTGCTTCTTGAATTTCTTCTGATCTTTTGTTGTTTGTGTATAGAAATGCAATAGATTTCTGTGTATTAGTTTTATAACCTGCAACTTTACCAGATTCATTGATGAGTTCTAGTAGTTTTCTGGTAGCATTGTTAGGATCTTCTATGTATAGTATCATGTCATATGCAAACAGTGACAGTTCAACTTCTTTTTTTTCCAATTTGAATTTCCTTTACTTATTTTTCTTCTCTGATTGCTGTAGCTAGAACTTCAAAAACTATGTTGATAAAAGTGGTGAGAGTGGAAATCCTTGTCTTGTTCCTAATCTTAGAGGGAATATTTTCAGCTTTTCACTATTGAGTATGATGCTAGCTGTATGT
Source organism: Cephalophus harveyi (assembly GCA_006410635.1). NCBI lineage: Eukaryota > Metazoa > Chordata > Mammalia > Artiodactyla > Bovidae > Cephalophus > Cephalophus harveyi. The sequence continues at coordinate 587,968 of SJYT01054054.1, forward strand.
TTGTCTTTTATGGCCTTTATTATGTTGAGGTGTGTACCCCCTATGCCCATTTTGTGGAGAGTTTTTATTATTAGTAGGTGCTGAATTTTGTCAAAAGCTTTTTTAATGCATCTGTTGAGATGATCATGTGGTTTTTATCCTTCAGTTTGTTGATATGGTATATCACATTGATTGAATTGGGGATGTCGAAAAATCCTTGCATCCCTGGGATGAATCCCACTTGATCATGGTATATTTTAATGTATTGTTGGATGCAGATTGCTAGTGTTTTGTTGAGGATTTTTGCTTCTATATGCATCAGTCATACTGGCCTGTAGTTTTCTTTTGATGTGATATCTTTGTCTGGTTTTGGTAACAGGGTGATAGTGGCCTCATTAACATGAGTTTGGAAGTTTTCCTTCATCTGCATCTTTTTGGAATAGCTTCAGAAAGATAGATGTTAACTCTTCTTTAAATGTTTGATGAAATTCGCCTGTGAAGCCATCAGACCCTGGACTTTTATTTGTTGGGAGATTTTTAATCATGGTTTCAATTTCAGTACTTGTGGTTGGTCTGTTCATATTTTCTATTTCTTTCCTATTCAGTCTAAGGAGACTATAAGAATTTTGCCTATTTCTTCCAGGTTGTCCATTTTATTGGCATACAGTTGTTCATAGTAGCCTCTTATGATCCTTGGTATTTGTATGAAATCAGTTGTAGCTTCTCTTTTTTCATTTCTAATTTTATTGATTTGAGTCCTCTCCCTTTTTTCCTTGATGAGTCTGGCTAAAGGTTTATCAATTTTGTTTATTTTTCCAAAGAACCAGCTTTTAGTTTCATTGATCTTTTTTAAATTAATGAATTTTTTATTGAAGGATAATTGCTTCACATAATTTTGTTGTTTTCTGTCAATAGTTTCATTGATCTTTGTGATTGATTTCTTTGTCTTTATTTATTTCTGTTCTAATATTTATGATTTTTCTTCCTTCTAGTAACTTTAGGTTTTATTTGTTCTTCTTTCACTAGTTGTTTTAAGTGTAAAGTTAAGTTGTTTATTTGAGATTTTTCTTGTTTCTTGAGGTAAGATTATATTGCTATAAACTTCCCTCTTAGAACTGCTTTTTATGCATCCTATAAGTTTTGGATCATTGTACTTTTGTTTTCATTTGTCTCTAGCTATTTTTTAACTTCCTCTTTGATTTCTTCAGTGATCCAGTGGCTGTTTAGTAGCATATTGTTTAGCTGCCACATGTTTGTGTTTCTTAGAGTTTTTCTTATTTATTTTTAATCTCATAGCATTTATTTCTAATCTCATAACCTTGTAAGCAGAAAAGATGCTTGATATGATTTCAGTTTTCTTAAATTTACCGTGGCTTGCCTTGTGGCCCAGAATGTGGTCAGTCCTGGAGAATGTTCTGTGTGCACTTGAGAAGGATAGGTATACAGTCTGCTGCTTTTGGATGTAATGCTCTATAAAATATCAGTTAAGTCCAGCTCATCTAAAGTGTCGTTTAAGGCCTGTGTTACATGTAAAAAAATGAAATTAGATCATTCCTTAACTCCATGTGCAAAAATAAGGTCAAAGTGGATTAAAGACTTAAATGTGACACCAATAATTAAAAACTCCTAGAGGAAAACACAGACAGAACACTCTCTGACATAAACCACAGCAACATCTTTTTTTGACCCATCTTCCAGAATAATGGAAATAAAAACAAAAATAAACAAATGGGTCCTATTTAAACTCAAAAGCTTTTGCATAGCAAAGGAAACAATAAACAAAATGAAAAGACAACCCAAAGGTTGAGAGAAAATATTCGCAAATAATGTGATTGATAAAGGTTTAGTCACTAAAATTTACAAATAGCTTATGATGCTAAATAGCAGCAAACCAAAGAACCCACTTACCAAATGGGCAAAAGACCTGAATAGACATTGCTCCAAAGAGGGCATACAGATGGCAAATAGGCACATGAAAAGATGTTCACTAGTTATTAGAGAAATGCAAATCAAAGCTATGGTGAGATATCACCTTACACTGATCAGAATCATTAAAAAGTCCATGGACAACAAATGCTGGAGAGGGTGTGGGGAAAAGGGAACCCTCCTACACTGTTGGTGGGAATGTAAATTGGTAAAACCACTATCTAGGACAGTATGGAGGTTCCTTAGAAAACTAAAACTAGAGCTATGTATGACCCTGCAGTCCCACTCCTGGGCATATATCCAGGGAAAAAACATGATCCAAAAGGAAACGTGTGCCCCATTGTTCATTATAGCACTGTGTGCAATAGTTAAGACATGGAAGCAACCTAAATGTCCACTGACAGAAAAATGGATAAAGAAGGTGTGGTACATGTATACAATGGAATATTACTCAGCCACTTAAAAGAATGAAATAATGCCATTTGCAGCAACATGGGTGATCTAGAGTGTCGTACCAAGTGAAGTAAGTCAGACAGAGAAGGAGAAATATTGTATGACATTCCTTATATATGGAATCTTAAAAGAAATGATACAAATGAGCTTACAAAACAGAAAGAGACAGATTTGGAAGACAAGTTTTTTGGGGGCAAAAGGATAGTTAGGTACTTCGGGAAGGTCATGTATGCACTGCAATATTTAAAATGGATAACCAACAAGGACCTATTATATAGCACATGGAACTCTGCTCAATGTTATATGCTGGCCTGGATGGAAGGAGGGTTTAGAGGAGTATGGATACATGGATACATGTACATGCAATGCTGAGTCCCTTTGCTGTTCAGCTGAAACTACCTCAGCATTATTAATAGGCTATACTCCAGTACAAAATGGAAAGTTTTAAGTTTTGAAAAAAAAAAAAAAAGAGAGAGAGACACCTGACACTACAAACTCCTAAAATCGTTGCAGAGCAACAGAAATACTCATCTATTGCAACTGGGAATGTAAAGTGATATAGTTAGTTAAGTCGCTCAGTCGTGTCTGACTCTTTGAGACCCCATGGACTGTAGCCTACAAGGCTCCTCCATCCATGGGATTTTCCACGCAAGAGTACTGGAGTGGGTTGCCATTTCCTTCTCCTGAGGATCTTCCTGATCCAGGGATCAGACCCAGGTCTCCCACATTGTAAGTGGACGCTTTACTGTCTGAGCCACCAGGGAAGTTATAAAGTGGTATAACCACTTTGCAAACCAAATTGATGTTCATTATAGCACTGTGTGCAATAGTTAAGACATGGAAGCAACCTAAATGTCCACTGACAGAAAAATGGATAAAGAAGGTGTGGTACATGTATACAATGGAATATTACTCAGCCACTTAAAAGAATGAAATAATGCCATTTGCAGCAACATGGGTGATCTAGAGTGTCGTACCAAGTGAAGTAAGTCAGACAGAGAAGGAGAAATATTGTATGACATTCCTTATATATGGAATCTTAAAAGAAATGATACAAATGAGCTTACAAAACAGAAAGAGACAGATTTGGAAGACAAGTTTTTTGGGGGCAAAAGGATAGTTAGGTACTTCGGGAAGGTCATGTATGCACTGCAATATTTAAAATGGATAACCAACAAGGACCTATTATATAGCACATGGAACTCTGCTCAATGTTATATGCTGGCCTGGATGGAAGGAGGGTTTAGAGGAGTATGGATACATGGATACATGTACATGCAATGCTGAGTCCCTTTGCTGTTCAGCTGAAACTACCTCAGCATTATTAATAGGCTATACTCCAGTACAAAATGGAAAGTTTTAAGTTTTGAAAAAAAAAAAAAAAGAGAGAGAGACACCTGACACTACAAACTCCTAAAATCGTTGCAGAGCAACAGAAATACTCATCTATTGCAACTGGGAATGTGAAGTGATATAGTTAGTTAAGTCGCTCAGTCGTGTCTGACTCTTTGAGACCCCATGGACTGTAGCCTACAAGGCTCCTCCATCCATGGGATTTTCCACGCAAGAGTACTGGAGTGGGTTGCCATTTCCTTCTCCTGAGGATCTTCCTGATCCAGGGATCAGACCCAGGTCTCCCACATTGTAAGTGGACGCTTTACTGTCTGAGCCACCAGGGAAGTTATAAAGTGGTATAACCACTTTGCAAACCAAATTGGTTGTTTCTGAAAACAACTGTACCACTTTGCAAACCAAATTGGTTGTTTCTGAAAGCAACTGTACACTAACCATTTGACCTAACAGTTCTACTCCTAAGTGTGTGTGTGTGTTTAAGGGCTGGTAGGTAAGTGATGGAGATTTTTCCTGCTGTGATTTTTCTTCACCATTTGTCTCTCTTTTATTCTTGAACCACCTACACCCATCATAAAGACTCACTGATATCTTTATCCACCATTACTTTCTCCTCATATCTTGGAAGTGTGTGGGTTTTTTCCTTCTATTGGCTTTTGTTTTCAAATGATTTACTGACTAATTAGGCCATTTTCTACTCATTACCAGAATAGAGAGTTAAGATATATGCTTATTATTACTAACTGACTAAAGAGATAGGAAGAAGCTTAAATTGCATATATTTCTTTGATTAATAAAGGAAATTTAAAAGCTGACATAAATAGCTACCATTCTAGTTAAACAATTTTGACTTAAAGAGCCCTACATATTTTTCTTTACCCAAATAGAGTCAATGTCATTAAAGGACAAAATAATGAAATCTTGAAGCTTAATAATTGGCCTATTCACAAATTCTCCACAGACAAAAGAGAGAACTGTGGTCTCTAAATGTTGAATAATATTCTGTATTTGTAATTTTGAAAATGATAAAAACCTTAGTCAAACTAAAGGAAGTGAGAAAATTGCCAAGTGAAAAGTAACCAATATTTGCAAAATCAATTTTAGATTAAGGTGAATATTTTTTTTGCACAGTAACCTCATACATATTAAATGTCCTAAAAATGAACTCAAATAGTTATAAAATATAATAAACATTATTACAGATGTTTCTAATACATATTTTTTTTGTTGTTTTCAGATTCTCTGGTCAGGGGAAAGGGAGTTTAAGTTACATATAAAATCATTTTTGAGCAGAGTCTGATAGTATTGTTTTGATATTTGAAAGGAAAGAAAATGGCACTGTTTCAAATTATATATATGAATGTATGCATGCATGCATATATATATGTATACACACACACACCTCTAGAGTGAGAATCACACCTTGTTTGAATTAAGACCGACATACCTAGTACTAGTCATTGATCCCCTCTGATTTTCCTGGCGGGAGATAAGACCCAGGCCATAGCTTTATGTGTTATGAGCCCTAATCTATGATGAAGCCTCTTTCTGGCATAAGCCAGGCATTAGACTTCTGTGTCTCTCAGGGATAGGGACTACATTTAAAAGGTCCTGAGGAGTCTCTTGAAATCCCACTAGGCTGTTAGTTGGAGGGTGTATGCTATCCTAGCCCCCATAGAGAGCTGAAGTGGAGATTCAAATACGGGTCTCTCAAAAATTATTTTTAACAATAACCATTTCTTCCTGTCACTGCCTTCTTTTATATCCTACTTGGCCTGAGGGGTCCAGAGTCCCAGAATATGTTCTCAGTACCACTTTTTTTATACTTGGGTCTATCTGACTCCTATATACATGTACATGTGTTTTCTTTCCTTTTTTTCTCTTCATTGGTACTGTACAAGTTGCTTTCCCTTGCCCAAGTCAACACTAAAGCAGAAATACTGCCGAACTAAGTGAAAAATTTAGAGGACTAGAGATAAATTTGAATACATGACTATAAAGCTTCCCTGGTGGCTCAGAGGTTAAAGCTTCTGCCCGCAATGTGGGAGACCTGGGTTTGATCCCTGGGTCGGGAAGATCCCCTGGAGAAGGAAATGGCAACCCACTCCAGTATTCTTGCCTGGAGAATCCCATGGACGGGGGAGCTTGGTGGGCTATAGTCCACAGGGTCACAAAGAGTCAGACACGACTGAGCGACTTCACTTTCAGAGATAAATTTGAACACATGACTATAAAGCTACTTTGTTTTTTTTTTAAGATGAGATAAAACTAGATCTGGGGTAAGGGAGAAAGGAGTGACATAGATGTTTTTCCAGAGTATGCTATGATTCCTCAAAGTAAGAGGGAGCAGAAGGGTTTTCTACTCCAGTGACCAGGGAGTGGAATGGAAAGGATGCCACACCTAGTTGTCTTTGATAGATAGCCAACAGACCTGGATACTTGCAAGTGTCTCTGGACAAAGAGGGAGAAGAGAAATTGTATACTTTGGTGGACATGAGAATGTGAGGAGAAGATTTAGTCCTCTGACCAAGATGCAATTCCGCAGACCATGTTAGGAATCTTCCAATTAATTAGGGCTGTGGTAGAGATTCTCTGCTATCTCATATACCCACACATATATCTACATGCATTTAACTTTTGAAGAGAATAGAGAGTGTTTGCTGTGCTTAGTCGCTCAGTTGTATCCAACTCTTTGTGACCCCCATGGAATATAGCCTGCCAGGCTCCTCTGTCCACAGGGATTCTCCAGGCAAGAAAACCGCAGTGGGTTGCCATGCCCTCTTCCAGGAGATCTTCCCAACTCAGGGATTGAACCCAGGTCTCCTGCTTTGCAGGTGGATTCTTTACCATCGGATCCACCAGGGAAGCCCAAGAATACTGGAGTGGATAGCCTGTCCCTTCTCCAGGAGAACTTCCCAACCCAGGAATCAAACTGGGGTCTCCTGCATTGTAGGCAGGTTCTTTACCAGGCGAGCTACCAGGGAAGCCCAGCGAGTGTTTAAGTGACAGAAAAAAAAGAGAACTATAGATGGATAACAGGAACAGGTAATAAAAATTTCTAATGTGGGCTTCCTCTACATGTAGTGAATATGTTAGACTAGTTTGAAAGAGTTATTGAGGTCAATTTTGTTTTCTAAACAACATGTCAGAAATATAACTTTGATTTTAACTATTAATGTAACAAATGACAGACAGATTTTAAGCACAGTCTTTCAAAGGGGCATTTCTGAAGGGCTCAAAGAAAACAGAACATTACTGACTCACTCAGCACTTAATAAGTAAATACTTGGACTGAGTTTTCAGTATCACGTACTGTGCTGTACAAGAGAAAGTATAATTTATAACTTTTGGGTTCCTAATGCTTACTTACACTGTTTATGAAAATTGATTCTTAAACTTTGGCAGGTATCAGGATTACTTACAGAATTTGTTAAAACTGCTGGGCCATTTCAGATTCAGGAGATTTGGTGTAGAAACTAAAAATCTGCATTTCTAACAAGTTTTCATGTGACACTGATGCTATTGGTCAAGGAACTACTCTTTGAAAATCATGGGCTGATAAAGATTATCCTTAATTTAACAGAATGTTAAAAAAATGTTGTTAATGGCAAATTAAGATTTTCTTTGGTGGATAATTATTATTCATGACTTTAATGATGGTAAGAATGTATTTTGTAGTCGTAACAATGGAAAAATAGCACAAAGTATGACAAAGCCCAATAAAGAAAGTGTTTTCCTCTCACTATTATAGACAGACTTTTTTCCTTTTCTTTTTTTTTCTTTAGCAAACTTTAAGCAATTCATTGGAAGAAGTCTAAACAGCACTGTGCCCTAAACAATGCACCAGTCCAAATAAGTGCTAAAGGATTGCAAAGTTGAAAGTCAAGGTGCCATTTGTTTTTCTTGTGCAGCCTGACACTGCTTCTAATTATGATCAAAATATTAGTATATAAATAACAAGATTAGAAGGAAAAATGCCTGTGTTGCATTTGGGATTATTTTGATAATACTGAAAGCATTACCATTGACATGGTTTAAAATTTTGCAGCTTTAGTTTTGTCTGGCCAAATATTTTGATAAAGTTAGAATTTAGTCTAAAAGTCATGGAATGGCAAAAACAGTGTGGTTTGTGAGACCAAATTGGGGGTTTTTATCTAATTTTGGTGGACATCTGTAGTGACTTTTAGACTATACATCAGAATTCTCTTCAACTTAATTCTTTCCTTGTCAGCTCTATCTAGTCAGTCTCAATGTTCTTGCTAATCTTCCTTATAACAGTAGCGCTTGTTCCCTTTTGTCTACTCTTTTCCAAACCATTATTTCCTCATGAAAATTCTCCAAGCTCATTTCACTGATTCCTCTTTGTCATAATTTGAAATACTCCCCTATTGTACCTTAGACCAATGCAAACCTTCCCAATATAAGCATTTCTCTTTTTGTTGGCTCCTTCTCATCTGCCATTATAAATGTGGAGATCTCTCACATTCAAAAATAGTTTACTTAACCAGTCTCCTCCTATTGAATACTAAAGTTGTTAACCATTGTTTCATGTTTGATATCATTTCTTGGTCATTCATTTTCTCATTGAACATAAGAGCTATGATTGTGGCACATTCTTGGATGAGATAATATCCACCTATTAAAACTATAGTTTAAATCTTGACATGGAAAAATGTTTGAAATGTTTTTGAAGAAAAAGTATCTTTATGCTATACTATTTATAACATAGTTCTTTCTTAATTACAAACGCACACACATACTCTATGTCAGTGGTCAACTCTGGGTGGTTGGATTGGAAAAATATTTTAATTTAATTTTAATGTCCAGGTATTTTTGGATATTTTACAACAAATATGTATTATCTGCATAATAAGTTATAAAGGGCATAGAAAAATAAAATGAAAATATGCCAATGTGTAAGAGTGATTGCTGTTAGGAAGTTGGATTTTCAATTTTTTCTCCTTTTATATACTTCAGTTTTAGTACTAAATAATATTTAAATTGATTATTAAATAGCATTTAAAAATTGAATAGCATTTAAAAATTGAATAGCATTAAAAATCAATATTTAATATTATTATGTATTTAAGGGATAAATTAATGTTTAATTAAAGAGTATATTTAATTTATGTTAGTATATGCTAAACCATGTGTAATTCCAATAATACTACTTCTCTGTGTGAAAACTTTAGAGCTTGCTTTTTCCTTGTAACCGAATTTTGAATTGCTTAACCAGGGAAGCAAGCTTTCCATAGACCATTACCTGCAGATCATTGTTTTTCATTATCCAATGCTGCATCTCAACAAGCTTTCAATGTCCTTGGATAGAATCCCCAATCTTTTCTACTTCACCATTCCTTTACCGCTCCCTGACCTTGCTTTTCTGCATGTCTACACTTAGCTTTTCTGCAAGGCCTAGGCCAAATGCTATCTCCATGGACCTACGTCAGTCTAATTACAACATCTGAGTGCGCTTAACATTTTGTTTTTCATTTTTAGATTCCATTCAATTTTTTCTGTGTAGTTTTTCTGCACAAATATTAGCTCTTCAACTTTATTTATTGTACATGTTTTTTTGGTTCATAAGGACATAGTTAAACTAGTAAAACTAGTTAATTTAGTAAAATCTGTCCTCACAAAGCATATCGTCAGTAATTGATGGAGTGAAAAACAAATCTGTTTGTGAATCTGGCCTCGGCCGCCTATAGGCTGTGCACATTTAGACATGATGCTTAACCTCTTGTGCCTTCATTTCCCTTGAAAAATTGACAGAAATGATATTTAGTATTGCTGAAGAATTAGTGAGATCGTTTTATAAATAGCACATTATTAGAGTACAAATTATCTGCTATAACATCAAATGCTATGGTTTAGCTGAAAAAGATTGTTTTCCCTACTAGGGTTCAGTTGAGGACAGCAATTGTTGGCTGAAGAGGAAGCTCTGAATATTTCAGTACAGGGTTTCCTTTGCCAAGATAGCTCCAGTTGTCCAGATAACAAACATGAAGTGAGATGAGATGAAGTGAGATCCTAGGTTTCTCTCCCATCTGTCACATTGGCCAACATTTAGTCCTGTAACCTCATTTAGCTGCAAAGGAGTCTGGATGGTTAAGTCTCAGCTGTGTGCTCTATTCAAACTCAGGGGGTGAGTCTTTTTGCTAAGGAGGGAAGACAAGAATGAGGCCAAATAGCACTCCTAACAAAACCAGTATTCTGAGCCTAAAAGACTGTAGCCCAAACCCAAATGAGATGAATACTCAAAAACAAAGGCCTTGTTAAACCTGATGGCTTCCATTTGATCTCTCCAGTGAAACCTGTCTATCTATGCTACACACGCTTCCCTAGTAGCTCAGCTGGTAAAGGATCTGCCTGCAATTCAGGAGACCCTGTTTTGATTCTCAGGTTGGAAAGATCCGCTGGAGAAGGGATAGGCTACCCATGCCAGTATTCTTGGGCTTCCCTGATGGGTCAGCTGGTAAAGAATCTGCCTGCAGTGCAGGACACCTGGGTTTGATCCCTGAGTTGAGAAGATCCCCTGGAGAAGGGAAAGGCTACGCACTTCAGTATTCTGGCTTAGAGAATTCCATGGACTGTATAGTCCATGGGGTCACAAAGAGCTAGACACGACTGAGCGACTTTCACTTTCATGCTACACATACCCTTTTCTTTAAACTCTTACAACTTTTTAAAGATAGGGAATTTGTGTACATAACTTATTTAGCTGTCAGTGTATTTCCTCGTCCGCTTTTCTTTCATTATTTTTTATTTAAAAGATTATTGGAATATAGTTGCTTTACAGTGTTGTATTAGTTTTTAGTGTACAGCAAAGTGAATCAACCATACATATACCTATGTCATTTGGTTGCATCCGGCTTTTTGTGACCCCCTGGAGTGCAGCATGCCACACTTTCCTGTCCTTCAGTATCTCCCAGAGCTTGCTCAAATTCATGTCCATTGAGTTAATGGTACTGTCCAACCATCTCATCCTCTGTCACCCGCTTCTCCTCCTGCCCTCAATCTTTCCCAGCATCAGGGTCTTTTCCAGTGAGTCAGCTTTTCACATCAGGTGGGCAAAGTATTGGAGCTTCAGCATCAGTCTTTCCAATGAATAGTCAGGGTTTTCATTTCCTTTTAGGACTGACTGGTTTGATCTCCTTGTAGTCCAACAGACTGTCAAGAGTCTTCTCCAGGAGCACAGTACAAATGCATCCCCCCTCTTTTTTGGATTTCTTTCTGATTTAGGGCTTCCCTAGTACTCAGACTTTAAAAAATCTGCCTACAATGTGGGAGATCTTGGTTCGATCCCTGGGTCAGTAAGAACCCCTGGAGAAGGGAATGGTACCCACTGTAGTATTCTTGTCTGGAGATTTCCGTGGATAGAGGAGCCTGGCGAGCTATAGTCCATAGGGTTGCAAAGAGCTGGACACAACTGAGTGACTAGCACTTTTGCTTTCATTAGGTCACCACAGAGCATTGAGTAGAGTTTCCTGGGTTGTACAGTATCATCTCATTGGCTGTCTATTTTATATGTGTACTCAGTTGTGTCCAGCTGTTTGTGACCCCATGGACTGTAGCCTGCCAGGCTCCTCTGTCCATGGGGATTCTCCAGGCAAGAATACTGGAGTAGGTTGCCATGTCCTTCTACAGAGGATATTCCCAACCCAGGGATCAAACCCAGTTCTCCCTCACTGCAGGTGGATTCTTTACCATCTGAGACCATCTGAGCCACCAGGAAAGCCCATCTATTTTATACATAGTATCAATAATGTATACATGTCAATCTCAGTCTCCCAATTCATCCCATTCCTGTTCCCCCAGTTGGTATCCATAGGTTTCTTCTCTACCTCTGTGACTGTATTTCTGCTTTGTAAGTAAGATCATCTATAGCATTTTTTTTTTCAGATTCTACATATATGTGTTAGTATCTGTTTTTTTTTTTTTTTT
>SJYT01054054.1:601688-625612 GCA_006410635.1 Cephalophus harveyi
CACATCTTTTACATAAATTATTTAATCTAAGAATACCCTGTTTTCCCTTAACTTTTCATTAATTCTAACTAATCAAATATTAATTATCTTCTCACAAGGAAAATATCAATTATTCAAGTAAATATAAGCTTAAAATCTTTAAGAATTAGATCTTTAAATAAAAAAGGAAAGGACAAGACATCACAAGCATAACTGCAATCACCATCTAGCATCAAACTGCCTATCAGGAAGCTTGTCCCTTCCTATGAGAAGAGCCTTGTTTCATTATAAATTAGTGCAAACTAATGAGAGGGTCCAAATATCCATCCCTTCATTTTAAGGATTTCATTTTATTATCCTCTTTTGGATAATTCAGCCCACATAGACATTAGTTAATGAACCTTGTAATGTTTTAAAAATTTTAAATGTGTCAAAGTTTTCAGTATTTCAATGAATGGATATTTTCCAGTTTTTCCTTTGGGGGCTGACAGGTATTCATTTATTTCCTTTTTTAAAAGGATGCAATGTGTGACAGGCAAGCTGCTAAAACAATTTTTATGTTATCTTTGGTGATCAAAGGTATTTTATATAAGTGAGTCACAATACTGAATTATGTCAATGCCGCTGATCACTCATTTGGGGAAGGAAATACTGCTTAACTTAGCATCGTAATTGCCTAGCTTCAGGGGACAGCTGATGGAACTACTGTGTTTTTTGGCTCTAGAACAACTTATTAAACATTTTTGAATCTTCTTTAGGGTGGATGGGATATAGTCTTCATTGAAATGTAGATATCTGGCACTTTGATTAACTCAAGTGCTGGAAGACAGAAAATCGGTGAAGCTGATTGTAAAAGGACATTTAAAAGGAATTTAAAATAACTTCCTTTGTTGTCATAGGCAAAGCTCTGTGCTGTACACAGGACTATTTGACTTCTAGCCAATAAAATCAGAGTGAATAAATCTGTAAGGATATGGTAGTTGTGATGAAGTTCCTGTTATGGAAGATAAAAGTTCACCTCTGTATCAAGCTCTTGGACTGAGCACTGCACGACCCCAGGGGAAATGCTGTTCACACAGCCTGTGTGAATGGACTTCCCTCTGCTGCTGCTGCTGCTGCTAAGTCACTTCAGTCATGTCCGACTCTGTGCGACCCCATAGACGGCAGACCACCAGGCTCCCCCGTCCCTGGGATTCTCCAGGCAAGAACACTGGAGTGGGTTGCCATTTCCTTCTCCAATGCATAAAAGTGAAAAGTGAAAGTGAAGTCACTCAGTCTTGTCTGACCCTTAGCGACCCCATGGACTGCAGCCCACCAGGCTCCTCCGTCCATGGGATTTTCTAGGCAAGAGTACTGGAGTGGGATGCCATTGCCTTATGCACTAGTTAGGACATTTTGCAGTCTCTTAGAAGCTGATTAGCAGAAAGACTGTACTCCAACCATGGACAATTCAGTTTGAATTACTTTTTTCTGCTTTGTTTTAGAATTGTCTCATGCTCATTCACTTAAGACTTCAGTAAATCACATTTAAAAATACTTGCCAATTGACTATTTTAAAGATTCAAGAGGTAGTATGACATTGTTCAGTGAGCACTGGCCTGGCAATAAAATAGTTCTCTTTAAGTGCTGCCACTTGGTCACTGAGGGGTTTTTGAAAAATCATTTGAACTTTCTGAGCCTCAGTTCCCCTTTATAACCACAAGGGTGAATTAGCTTATTTCTAAAGATATTGTCTATTCTTCTCTAATTGTATATTTTTAGAATTCTGGTGAGTTGGATTGAGGTGATTCAGGGAAAGAATGTCCTTAGACTGCTTCAAAGGGGAAAGGTAATATAGCTTAATATAGTTTTAATTTGAAAAATATTACTATCTGCTTTGAATAAATATTGGAGAAAACACATTCAAAAGTGTGGCACTTTGCTTGAGGCAGAGTTTCTAAATATTTTGTGAATTTCAACCTGATGATTAGACAAATGAAGTGGTGAAATAATCCATCCAGTTTACCAGGTAAGAAGATCTAAAACTCTGTATCAGCAAACAATGAAGCTGTTCAGATTTTGATGTTACTTGAAGTGTCCCTTATTAAACATTGAACTTTGAAAAATATTCTAATAAAGTGACATTGTATTATTATTTTTTTATGGCAGTAGTAACTTAGCACTTATTAATCCAGTCATCTGTGACATATATAAACTTATCCTGAAAGAAAGAAAACCAAAATATAAAGGCAAAGAGGAAAGAATGTTAGAATTAGTATCCATCTTGTCAAAGAAAACAAACACACATGCATAAAACTACTACATAAAACTACTATTTCAAAAGCAGTATCCCTCAAGATTCAGGTTTTATCTGTTTGTCTCTTGAACGAATGAAACACTAATGATTTATCCATCTATCTGGTCTTGTCTGTTCACTGCTGCCAGTTGTTGAAGTGTTTGGCAACATTAGTATAACTACATTATTCGTTTGTCTGCATGTTTGGTGCAGGGATTACTGTATCCTTGTAGTGACACAATGCCAAAACTATCTCACAGCATTGTCTCTCTGGGAAGTGTACAAATGGTGGGTACCTGTAAAGTGTAGTCAGTGCTCTTCAGATAATCTACATTCTATGCTGATCTAAATAAGTTATATATTACAGTAAAGTGCTACAATGACACTAGTATCAAACAGTAGTAAGACACATTTTTCTCTGAAAAATTCAGCAGCAGTGTGAGTCACATGATGATGAGGATGCTTGTCAGTCTTCATTTGAGTAGACAACCAGCAACTGGCATGATCTAGCAAATCTGTCTCCTCCTGTGACTTCTAAAATAGTAAATTTTAGGAGCAGTTATTTAAAATCCAGTTTCCCATAAGGTACTTTTAAAAAAATCATTTTAGAAGTTGCACCTGAAAGTTTCATGAGCATTTAATTTGCTAATGTCCATTTTTATTTCTTCAGGTTTTTCACGTCGGTAGGTTACTGCTCTTGTGCAAACGCTTTGCAGAATCAACTTGTCCTTGATAAGGAAGAAATATTATCATTAATTAAGGGCCTAAATATTGAAAGTAGACAATGACACACTGATAGTAATTCATTGTTAGAATTCACTGACCTTTTTTGAGGCTGACACCCTGTAATCTGCCGAGGACTTAATTTTATTATTATTCCATTGTAGTATCACCTGTCTAATGATCAGGACTTTAAGCAACCCAATCAAGAATGTGACTATGAAAATGATGAAAAATATTCTCAAGTAGCTTGGACTAGAGAAGCATTCTGTAAAAAAGCAAATAAATACATGGTTTAAAAAACTGGAATGAGTAAATCAAAGGATTCTAACAGTAATATTAGAAATAAATCATGTTTATCATCTCAATTAATAGAGATATTTGCAAATATACATTTTCAAAACAAAGGACTTCCATTATTGTTGATTCAAAAGTAAACTAATTATTATTGCACATTTATTATTCAAGTATTTTCACCAAAAAACTCTCCTTCAGAGAATAGCCACAATTAAGGTATTCTTTTCAGCTTGATTCTTGTACTAACTAGAATATTTCCAAATCCTTAACTAAATATGATTTCACCCATGACAGAGAGAAGGACAGTTTTTGTGGTATGATGTGGATCACTAAGTGGAAAATAGGATTTAAGAATTATTTAACAGCTCCATGCATTAACATATGTTTTTCTTGTTATGCTTACTCCTCATTTGTTACACATCAGTAATGGAAAATAAAGTAAACATCTGCAGAAGTTAAAATCAGTACTACTCTAATAGATGAATAAATATTTCCTTTGAAACTGTAGTGTAAGTTTTCATTATTATTACACATAGCTTCTTCAGGAAATGGGAGTGTACAATTTGGGACAATACCCAAATCTCTTTCCTCAATTTTTATTAATTTATTTTTTACTTGTCTGTTAACTAAATCTATCATATTCTGCTTCTAAAAATACCACTTTTTGTTTTTTCAAGAACAGATAATTACTAGCTGGAAAAGGAAATGCTGTATTAAGAGGGGCATGCTAGGTCTCTGTTTTAGCACTAGACCTTTGGCAAGCTCTAGTTGGAAAGTCTACAGCCTCTGTGGCTGCCAGAGGTATTACCCTAATCTAAGAGGAACATGGTTGCATAATACACAAGTATTCCACAGAATTCATCAGCTGCCCCACACTCACAGAATTACCTCCCAGCCTAAAGTGCCATGTGTTTTTCTGCACATTCTCCAGACTTTGGGGACTTCATCTAACTGTCTGGAAGTCTCCTTGAGAAGGCCTTTCAGGAGGGGAGCTGCCAAGACTTAGAAAAGCAGTCACCCAGTCATGAGTGATTTCTGTTTGAATTCCCCTGGATGACCAAGCATGCTCTTAAACAGCCAAAAATTCAGTAAAAAGGGCAAGGGCTCATCTCCAAGTAGGAAGACTTAGGGCCAGTTGTTTCTTTGGTTTTTTTTTGGTTATAATGTTAAGGTTCCTTGAAAGAAATGCTAAAAGAAGACTGGAGGACCACTAACTGGAATAGAAGCACCAAATCCAAGTGTGAGTCCCCCTGTGTTATAGTCTCATACATAGAGAGAATCCAAGATGCTCTATTAAAAGGTGTTACCTTTGGTAGTACCCAGGTTCGTGACATGCACGCCTTTCATTTCCCTTGGCTGACTTAGAATAGTAATCAGCTAAGGGGGCGCGTGGCTTGATCTCACTTTCTGGCTTCTTGCCTAGTAGGAGTTTAGCCAGGAAAAACAAAATAACCCTTTAAGTGTGATCAAGTGGATAGATAATAGAGGTGGTTAACAAATGCCCTTTTTCCTCTCCTTGCACAAGAGTTGTGAAGGGGAGGGGAGCCCTCTAGCTATTAATACTAATACGTTTTATAAATATTTCTAATGGTTTAGGATGGAAGACCTTTTCAGGATTCAAATCCTGAATGCATTTAAAAATTTTTAATTTTGGAGAACCAAAAATTTAGCTCCAGCCATGCCTCTTTTCTTAGTTTAGGTCAAGCAAGGGATTTTCCTAAGGAGCTTTAAGGGAATACATTTTGTTAGCCACACTTAGGTCAAAATAGGTTTATTTACTTAACATAATAAATTACATGTTGACAATCAGTGCTCTATTTATTAAAAAAGGCACTTTTTTGGGGGGTGTGATTGTTGCAGCCCCATCTGGTGGCACATGGGCTCTTTTCAAATCTAAATTTATTATGGGCTAAGGTTAGTATGGATATGAGGGGAGAGGAAACAAAACTCTGGAGAAAGTTTATTCTTCTGTGCAATCTCTCTAAGACCTAGAATTATTCTTACAGGTTGGAAGAGAGACCAGAAATAACAGTAGCAGTAGGAATGTTCTCAATGAATACATAATTTCAGGCTTAATTTTTAATTCTTATATAGTTTAACATCTTAAACCTGAACAAAAGGAGGGCACTGGCATTTGGGTTCTAGTGAACTTTTGTCCAAAATGGTCTTTGAAGACAGAGTTCACATGCTTCTTTCATTCATATATCATCTTTTAATTTTTTTGAATGTTTACTGGCTTAATTCACACAACTCTTTGAGGTTGATATTATTTCCATTTTATAGATGAGAAAACTGAGGCTCAGGGAAATTTTGTAAGATGGTTAAGACTGCTTAGCTACTATTAAGAGTATCAATAAACATGCTTAAGCTAAGGTCTTCAGACTAAAATTTCCATACCATTTCCATTGTGCCATCTTTATATTTATTCACCCTGGAAAAAAAGCTGTGCTCTGCTCTGTTGTGTCTGACTCTCTGCAGCCCCATGGACTGTAGTCTACCAGGCTCCTCTGTCCATGGAATTTTCCAGGAAAGAATACTGGAGCAGGTTGCCATTTCTTACTCCAGGGGATCTTCCCAACCCAGGGATGGAACCCATATCTCTTGCATTTCCTGCATTGGCAGGAAGATTCTTTATCACTAGGGCCACCTGGGAAGCTCTCATTCAACTCTAGATTATATTTGCGTCAGAATGAAAATTACTGCCTTTTGAAGGAAGGAACTGCCTTTTGAAGTTATGTACTTCTCAAAAGCAGATCATTACTACCTAGAATTTTTTTTTTTTTTTTGCATCACCTGAAACATGAAAGTAAATGTTAGTTTCACATAAGGAAGCTTATGACTAGAAGCAGGTTTGGGTTGTGAAGGATAACTATGGCTCCATAGACCTTATCTTTAAAGGTGAAATGGACTCAACATAGGAAACGCCTATTCTTGGCTCATGAGGTCTCTCAAGAAAATTTCTTTGGTGTAATTCCATGGAGTTGCATAGCATGTGAATTTAGCTGGGTGGTTGAGATGAGAGATCTAACAGTTTAGTCATACTATGGCAAATATCCTCAACCGGTTTTATAGAGTACCATTTCTGGGAGACTATAGACATTGAAGCAGTTATTTCTTTTTTTAGGATTGAGCTTTTAGGGGAAACATGGTTCTCTATGGATACTCTTCAGGACTTTGATTATTAAACTTTTGTTTACCTGATGTTTGGTCCGCATAATGCTGTTCCTTGAGAGCACATGAAGTTTTACACCGATCAAGTATAGCTTGAGACAGATTGTGAGGGTGAAGGCATTGCACACAATTCCTGTAAGGGGAAACAGAAGTGAAAACATTTAATTCTTTAAAAGGTTGTAGCTTGTAGTATTTTCTGTAAACAATAAAATTACAAAATAGGGTACTTTTTCAGGACAGCAGACTTGTTAAACTGGGAAAGAAACCTGTGACATTTATTTGTAATCTTGGCTGAATTTAATACCAAGCAAAATTACATTCTAGCCACTTAAAATATTGTAATGTATAAAATCAACATAATGATATTTTTTGTATTGAAAATAAAATTTCTAGGAAATGAATAAGATAGTCTTACTATAAAATCAAAAACAAAACCAGCTAGCACAGCTGTTTTAGAAGATGAATATTATGATACTACTAGAAAAATTTTGCAGTGAATATACAGTTCAAATTTTGATTGAGTTATATCTTCCTAATGAGTTACATAACCTCTTATGCATAATTGTGAAAACTGGAGAATATCTTTTAAAAAATGAATAAAACAAATTGTAAGCCATATTGATATTTTGAGTAGTTGTCTTTGAGCAGTTAATTACTGGCACAAAACAACAATGCTGCCATTATTTAATGTAACCTTTTACTTATCCATCACTTCTTTCTAGAGTGCTTCATAGCTACTACTCTTTTATCTTTAAAAGAATAAAAATAAAACAATAATAACAGTTAACATTTATTCTATGATTACTGTGCACCAAATACAAAAGTTTAGGGCTTTTTTACATGAACATCTAATTTAATTATTTCACAGAATTATAGCACAGCATTATTATTATCTGCACTTTTGATATGAAACTAAGGTGCAGAGAATTTAAACAATTTTGTCCTAGATCAAAAAGCTAATTAATAGTAAGCTGGGAAGCAGCCAGCTCCTAAATCATAACATTGTACAGCTTAAATTTACACAAGATTATACGTCAGTTACGTCTCAAGAAAGCTGGGGGGACAGCCCCACTGAATCTTTATCAACACTGAATATTATTCTTTAAAAAAAAAAAGCTGTTTCAAAAAGGCAGTGAATACCTAGATAAATTCTCATGCATGACCCAAGATTGGAGTCTAAGTCTTCTAATTCCTAAATTCCTCATTCAGTTCTTTTTTAGCATGATGATAATTTGTCTGGAGAAGATCCAGCAACTTTTTGGTTAAGGTAGGCAAAATAGCAAAGATTCAACATGGCTAAATGAAGGACTGCTTTACATAGGTTTGGAACCAGAAAACACATACCAGTTTTCACTGCAGCCTGTGTGACATGTGGGACAGTGTTCACAGAAACGGCCGATGCTCCTGGGATCAGTGCACTCACACCTGCCACATACACATGTGCCTCTCCCACTACACACTTGGCCCTTTGGACTGACACAGAGCTGGGCAGATGCAGATGGGCACTGGCAGCGATCCCCTTCCCAGCCCCTGAAGCACTGGCATCTGCCCGCCTCACACTCTCCATGCCCTGCAACAAAGATACTCCAAGATCTAAGTTACCGAGATCACTGACTTGGTGAAGCATTTCCAAACATGAATTTCCCTTCCATCCCATGGAAACACACTGACAGTCAAGTGAATGGAAACAGCATCATTTTCTATTTGTCTGACATAAACAGGCCCAGGACTTAGGAGTGACTATTTTTAAAGCCGTCCTATTGTAGATAATCTCCCCATGCTAATCTATTGTGCTGACAATTGTGAATTCTGCCCTGCTGCAGTGGCTGCCCAGCTACTTGAAGGTCACTGGATATTCAGTTCTAAAGTAAAAAGACACAGATATAAAGAAGTAACAGAGGCTGAAGTAGTGTTGTCTGATTTGAAATTTGAATGAAAGGAGTATTTTATGAATAGCTTCTATAATTTTCTCTCCTAGTTGTTCATTATTGCTAAGGGCCTGGGATAACTTTGAATGTCCATTGGGCAAAGTCTTCTAAGAGCTTCAGTTCTGCTAGTGCCTTCATTAAAGATGAGATCTCCAGGGAAGTTGAAGTAGTCCTTTCACATCTTCAGCACATTATGTAGCAGGTTAATGGTACATATCTTAATAAGGTATGTTGTGAAATGTTATTAGGTGGTAAATGAGAGAAAGCAAGAGAGAAATCAGGGTGGTATGTTTGTGCATGTTGGAGTTGAGGAAGAACACTGATTAATACTTAGTTAAGTGAGTTTTAGCCTGTAGAAAGTAGCCAAAATTTACTAGAAATTTTCAAGAGAGGGTACATTTTCAGGGCTGTATAATGTTTTTCAAGTTTATCTAACCAAAAGCGTTTCCTTCCTTCTTTTCTTCTCCCTCCCTCCTCCTCCCCTTTCTTTTCTTTGTTCCCTCAATTTCTGGCTTATGTCCTCTCTCCTTTTATTGTGGAGCACCTTACAGTGTAACTGTTCCATAGTCTCTACTTTTGGATCAGCTCAATTTGTTAACTGTAAAATTAATGATATCCAGGCCAAGCAAATGCCTGCCAGACTCGATTCTCTCTATATGGGCTACATGCCTAATACTAGCCCGCAGATCTGTGAACATGTGTTATTATTTTCAAAGGACCTTAGTGAAGAAAATACTTGTCAGCCTACAGTTTGTGGTTATAATTTATATACAAATAATTCAAAGCAGATTCTCAATTGCCTCTGGAACAGTAGTTATCATAGTCATGTAGAAGGACCAGTACATTATTTTTAATATTTTACTGTTAACAGAGACTGGGATTCTCAGTGTCTCAATATTTCAGACTTCATTGAGAGCTTGACAGCTATAGGAAATGATGACCTCAGAATTCTTTCTCTTCTCTGTCCCAAGCAGTTTTAGCACTAAAAACCTTAGCTAATAATTGTGGGTTTATTCTAAAGTCATCTATAACCCTTTCTACCTAGATGCCAAGTACAGCTGAATAAATGTTTAGAATATAAAATATTATGTGTATAAGATATAAAGGAAATTTTCCATCCCATATTTATGTGATAGAAGCTAAGCTAAGCTAAGCTAAGCTAAGCCACTTCAGTCGTGTCCAACTCTGTGCAACCCCATAGACGGCAGCCCACCAGGCTCCCCCGTCCCTGGGATTCTCCAGGCAAGAACACTGGAGTGGGTTGCCATTTCCTTCTCTGATATAGGGCACATTTTTAATTTATACAAGAATAAAAACTTATTTTATATATGCTTATTACTTTCCTAAAGCTTATTACAATGAAATATTTCATGTTATCAATAATTTAATATTTACTTACCAAAATGTAAACATTAAAAAGGTACTTTAACAATAAATGGATTTAGTACACTACCATAGAAAAATTAATTAATTTAAAAAGTATTTTCCATTAATTTTCAAATGTTGCATATATTTTCTAGAATTTAACCTCTAGGTGGCAGTAAACTGAATTAGCCAAAACATACTTTTGGTATTTTTTGTTTTAAATTATTTCATTTTAAATTTTGGTCTGTATGTGGCCTCTGGCACTAATCTTGATTTTTTATGAAACCTGTGTTTTCTTGAAGAGTACTGTCCTTTGACAGTTGTTCCAAAAATAAAGTAGACAGGTTTATATTACTATAGATTTATAATGCCATCTCTATTAACACATTAAGAATTTTACAGTGAATTGAAAGCATATTTTTATAGCTAACTATCCTCTGAACAAGATGAAGGGAGTGACCATTTATGAGGATAAATCAGAGTCTTCTAGAAGAATACCCAGATTATAGAAAATCTGTGAGACATTGTCAGTAATTTCCTTTTCTGGTATATGTCTTTACAAGGTCATGGCAGACTTGTAAATAAGAATTAATTTTAGGTTTTAAATATTTCCTGTACAAAATAATTTAAACTATAAATATCAGAATCATGTGCAGTATATTTGTGGCTATGTCCTAATTTCACAGACTTTGAAAGTTTAACAAATTCAGATTCAGGGTTGGTAATTATAAAGATGTGATTTAAAGATACTTTAACATATATGCTAGCTTAATATACAACTATATAAATAACTGTATGTACATATTTATACTCACCAGCACACAGATTTCCATGATGATATGGACAAGAAAAGTCATCCTTTTCACAGTATTTTCCATACACTTTTCCAAACTTAATTTTGTGACATAAACATTTCCCACAAATGCAAACTCCTCTACCGCTGCAAACAGGTTGATCCTTGTGTGACTTGCAACTTTCAGAAGGAAATGTATCCTCATCAATATGACATTTATTCTCATCACACTGGAAGCACTTGGCATCTAGAAAAGCTTCTTCTACACACTTTGTTTTAGATCCTCTGCTGTCATCACACTGACAGCTGCAGTTTCTGTGTATATAGATTTTAGTGGTTTCATTGAAACCAATAGGTTTGATGATTGCATAGCTCTTTCCTCCTGTGACATCACATTTTTCCATTGTAACTGTTACATTGAAAAGAACCTAAATTTGTGGGTGAGAGGGAAGAAAATACATTTATATACTTTGATTGTTTTTATTGCTAATATTATATATGTTAATGATATTTTAAGTCAATACTATACCATCTATAAGAAATTAATATTTATAAATTACACATGCATTCTTTTTTCATATGTAGATATAACATTACCTTTTAATTTCATTTTATTTCCTTATTAAGGAACTGGAGAGTTAAAGGATACAATGACTGAGACTTGACTATCATGCACCATTAAATGGACATGGATTCAAGCCTATTGGAAAGGTATCTACTTCTAATCATTCATTTATATCCTCAGATGATTTCTTAGCAAACTTGAGAGAGAAAAGACCATTTTCTAGATCCAGTCCTTAACTTGTGGAGTTATGGCAAATATTTGGCACTAGAGATAGATCAAATAAACTAAAGTCAAGGGCTTCTGCTCTCCTGGTTTAAAACCCTGAAATGAACAATTGTCAAATGAACAATTTTTATTTTGTTTCTGTTTTCCTAGAGCCCAAGTAAAGTTTTGGAGTAAATTTTAGTTTATACATAATGTTAAGAGGAAAACATGGGCTTTCCTTGATGTTACTCAAGGGAAAAAGATTTAGGACTCTCAACTTTAAAGTCCTAAGATCTCAATACAAGGTCATACATTTTTCTCAGTGGAGATGTTAGTCTGCAATAATGATCTGGCCTGGCAGGAATTGGTTTCCCCCATGAAACTACATAATTGCTTTCTTCTGTTTTTTCTCCACAACACAATTGGCTTAGTGTGTGTATTTATATTTGTTAACTCATCTTGTAATCTTCAGGTAATTTGGCAAACAAGGTTTATAGTTTTCTTCCATGTTAGACTGAGATATATTACAATTTAAAAATAATTTGTGCTAAGCTTTTTGGTTGGGATGGAGATAGATTAGGTAAATAGATATGGATGGATATATATATGTGTATATATATATATGGATGGATATATATATATATATATGAATATATAGAGATTTCCTCTTTCTTATGTATATAGATTATAGATATCCATCCCAACCAAAAAGCCTAACACAAATACATACACACACAAGCACAAACACACACATACAATAAGAAAGATCTAAATTTAGGTTTATATGTTATCTGTATCCATGCAGAATTAGAATTAGTCTCATAATATTAAAATCAGTACAATTGATGTCAGACTTGAAATGTTTTTTTCTCTTTAAAATATTAAGGAGTAACAGATTGTAAGATAATGTGGTGACTGCCAAAATTAAGTACAGCAAAACTTGGGATTTCTATAATTAAGAGGTCAAATGACTCTTCTTGACAGTCAGACTGTTTATACCACTTGGTTGAAAATGACGGGAAAAAAAAGGATGTAGACAAAGAAAAAGAAATAAGCTAAACCATTCTGCCGATTTTGAAAGAAAGAGCTTCTTCTAAGAAGGTAATCCTTTCTCAAAAAGTAATAACTGCATTATTTTTTACGAGCACAAAAGAAAAATTTTCTCTATATTCAGTGTAAATAAAATATATTTTTTGTAAACTGGTATAAAATGTCTTTTGGACAAAATTCAAGGAGTGATTATGGAGAAGCCGACAGAACTTGAATTTGAAATAATTAATTTCAAATATACAGTTTGTTGAAGCAACTGTACTGTCTGCAGATTCTAAACTTCCCAAGAGGGAAAAGTATATTCTAATCAGAAAGAAAGGAAGATTCTCCTTTATTCAATCTTATTAACAGAATAGTAGGATTTTTAATCTTTCAATAGCTCTTTCTGTATAGCATGATATTAAAATAATTAATAACATCATAGAACCTTAGAGATGGATGGAAGAGTGATTAGAAATATTAAAGTGATTTATTTAAAAATGAAGCAACTGATGCCTCACTGAGGTAAATGACTCACTGAAAATTTAAATTTCTTTTTAAAGTATATTTCTGTGTGTTTACTCTCTCTCGTGCCAATCCTATTTCCTCATCTGAATCTCTTTTCCATATTTCATTCCTTTTTAGTTAAATGATGACACTTCTTTTTATTGTTGCTGTCCTTAACAAATTTCCCTACTTCCTAGATCATTGTATTGAGATAATATAAGTGTCCTGAGACAATCACAAAGGGAAAGATTCCGCCCATGGGATTTTCAAGGCAAGAGTACTGGAGTGTGTTGCCATTTCCTTCTCCAGGGAATCTTCCCAACCCAGGGATCAAACCCAGGTCTCTCACGTTGTAGACAGACGCTTTGCCATCTGAGCCACCAGGGAAGTTTGTAATTCTTAATCCTTATCAACAGCTCCATCACTCCCATTCTTCTGTATTGCTTTTACCCTCAGCTTTCACATTTACTCTGAAAATTTTCAGATTTGAAACAAAAAGGTATTATCATCATCATAAGAACAGACACTTCTTGTTCGAGGAGATGTGATTTCCTAACATATACTGGCTGTGTCATCAATAATAATAAAATTATTATTATTAAAAAGTATTTAATATGATACATATTTATTTTAAAATAAGTACTAGAGAATTTGAGAGAACAGTCAGTGGAGTTACAACAAGTAGGAACTTTAGGAATAGACAATGAAAGTTACTTTGAAGTGTAAATGAGATTCTTAAGGTCAGTAGTAAGCAAAGTTTTCAGAATGGTTTGAGTTTTCTGTGAGAAAGCATGCCAAACAAGTTAATTTACTTTAATCGGAAAAATGCACACCCACATACTTCATCATTGCTTGTCACATTTCCGCATCCATCTGTGCCTGGCTTTCTGGTCCCATCTGGACAAATGGCAGTAATGTTAAAGTAGATGCCTTTTACCTGGTTTTCCACCTGAACTTTCACTTCTGAAATGAGTTTCTGCAGAGATGACATTTTTTAGTTGTATACTATAGCAGTTTCAAATGTAAGCAACTAAACAAAGTCAAGTTTATCATATCATTCTAGATTTAATTTTTTAAATCAAAGAGTCTGTCTTTATAAAATCTTGATTAAAAACAGTATTTCCACATAATGACCTAGCTACATTTGAAATACATAAAAAATACTAAAGGATTAGATTATCTGTGTTTAAATTGTTCTATTTTTTTCACGTATTTCCATGATTGCATTTTGATCACTTTAGAGACATTTCTCACTCAGCCTGTGTTACAAAAATAATCATTTTAATCCAATAATATTTATATTTTGTGATAAAATTTGAAGAAAGCATTGAAAATACATACACAATACGATACATCATAGCACATAAATCTTAACAGCTTAAAATCTGGAACACGCTTCTGACATGTACTGCTATTAAAGAAACATTTCAGTTTCAGATACTTAAGACTATCATGGAAACTAAAATGTCTTATTGATACAGAATTGAAAGGTAAATTTTGTGGAGGCCATTTCTAGACTGTAGGTATAAGAAATACCTGCCAGTTATGGCCCTGTAAATTCTTCAAGAATGGCCTAGAATTTTTGCCAAATCCCTGGAGCTTGCTTATTGTTTCAATTCTTAATACTGAAATAGGGCCTCTTACTGGGCAGAAAATCATTCACTCATTTATTCACTTATATATACAGTCATTCAAAAAACATGTATGTATTGCCAATTATGCTGATCATATGTATCAAGCACATCGTAATTTCTTCCCATCTCAGTTCCAAAAGTTACAGCTATATTAAATATATTCTGCAGATCTGTGTGAATTTCATCTGATAAAACTAAGAGTCTACCACATGCAAAAATCCTTACTTATTTTTGTAAACAAAAGGAAAGGGAAAAATGAAATATGTAAGAAAAGAGAGTGAGCAACATGGTATGAAGGAAAAAGATATCCCCATGGTTTCTAGTTCTTTGAGTAATTTTTCTTTTTCAACTGTATAGTCAACAAAGAGATTAATAACTGATCATGGAATTATGGTAGTAAATCTTTAGAGTAAGATAACTTCCTCAAATTAGTAAATTCTATTTGAATTAGGTAAGACTATATCAGTCACATTTTTTATCAACCAGAGATTCCATACATTGTAATCACTTAATTAAACAGTTTCAGGAAAAAATAGAAACTTCTCCTGCTCAGTCATGTCTGACTCTTTGTCACCTGATGGACTGTAGCCCACCAGGCTCCTCTGTCCATGGGGATTCTCGAGGCAAGAGTACTGCAGTGGGCTGCCATTTCCTTCTCCAGAGGATCTTCCCAACCCAGGGATGGAACCTATATCTCTTGTGTTGCAGGTGCAGTCTTTACCACTGAGCCACCTGGGTTCCCAGGTGGATGGTATACTAATGGTGTTGATATGGTGATAATTTGACAAATCAGAAGGAAATTCTGAATACCATCAGTGTTCTTTTTGCCTTTTTGAAATTCTGTTTTCCTTAAAACCTTAAGCTAGTTATATCAGTGTTTTTTCAAGCATGATATGAAGACTGCTGCTGCTGCTGCTAAGTCACTTCAGTCGTGTTCGACTCAGTGCGACCCCATAGACGGCAGCCCACCAGGCTCTGCCATCCCAGGGATTCTCCAGGCAAGAACACTGGAGTGGGTTGCCATTTCCTTCTCCAATGCATGAAAATGAAAAATGAACATGAAGTCACTCAGTCGTACCAGACTCTTAGTGAACCCATGGACTGCAGCCTACCAGGCTCCTCCGTCCATGGGATTTTCCAGGCAAGAGTTCTGGAGTGGGGTGCCATTGCCTTCTCCTTGATATGAAGACAAATACCTAAAATTTTACCCAGTTTTGAGATTAAGAAATTGTTTCAGACAGTCTTTTTTTAAAAATGAATTTATTTATTTTAGTTGGAGGCTAATTACTTTACAATATTGTGGTTGTTTTTGCCATACATTGGCATGAATTGGCCACGGGTATACATGTGTCCACCATCCCGAAACCCCTCTCCTCTCCCTCCCCAAGTTTCAGACAGTCTTAAGCCTGCCTTTTAATATCTAACAGGTGCAGAGAGAATTTATTTTTTATGAAGTGTAATTCCTTTTATTCAATATAATTTATTTTTTTATTTCAGTTAAATTAATTATATACTTTATTATAGTTTTAATATAGTTTTAATTTTTATATAGTTTTAATTTTGATGGCAATGTAAAGGATAAAAAATAAAATGCAATCACATTCACCATGTACTAAATTTGTATGTAATTTTACAAAAGTCTTGAAATGCAAAGAATTACAAAGTAGAATAAAATATTAGTTTTTTTCTTCAATGAATTATGAATGGTTTCTGTTGGACTGTGAAGACGAAATGAATTTTCAGAAAAAATTTTAAAGTACAGACATATAAAATTATAACAGAATCCCAGCTTAAGGATATTGGTTAGTCAGAGTTTTTGTTGATTTTGTTAGTATTTTCAAAATTGTTTAAGGTTAATCAGAACTACAGTTAGATAATGCATCACAGACCTAACCTAGCAAATAAAGAACATGAAAAAAAAAAGCCATTGTTTCCTTTTCCATGGGTGTAATTTGATACATAGGAAAGTTTATCAGCTTCTATTTTTTCTAAGGGGTAATTTGTGGGTTCATATTATGAAAAATAGGGTGACTTCTAGTACCGTAAGCTCCTTTCTTATTTTGATTATCCTTGGGAACAAACTACTGTTGGAAATGAGTTATACACAGGTTTGATTTTCCTTGATAAGATGTCCCTCTACTCCTATTAATGCTTTCTTTTTGGTAACAATGAGAAAGAAATTGTAATTAAAGATGCTTTTCCTATTTCATCCAACATAATCTTGAGACATAGAATACTTCCTTGGCAAAACAGACAAACAAAAAACCTTGCAAGATTTGTTTTCCTTTTAAAGAAAGAAAGTTTAAACAAGTCCTTCACTTTCTATCCTGTATCCACTTCTGTCTTTTTCTTTTGTACCTGAGTTGAAAGCAGATGTTCCATGAATAAAATGAGAAGCCTGAGATTTCTAATACTACTTGGGCTACTGTTAATACCGTTCAACTCTACTGTGTCAGGAAGGCAATAAGAGCATTTGAAGAAGTGAGAGTTTATCAATGGCATATAAATTCAAGATAGAACCAAGCATATCTTTGAACACTATGTAAAAAAAAAAAAAAAGAAAACAGACCATATAATACAGAAGGAAGCACCTGAAAGTTAGAATTTAGGAAAACCTAGATTCTGGTTCTGCTTCTTTTGCTTGTTAGCTGTTTGACCTTTGGTTAATTTGCTTAGCTTCTTTGAAATTCTACAAATACACAAAGGGAGTACTAGTACCTGCCTTATAGATCAGTTCAGTGGATTGAATGAGGTCATGTATAGAAAATAACTACTTCGTAGTAGTATTAAAATGACAGTTATTGTTTTTACAGTGTCCTAAAAGAGATTATTCTATCCAGGAATAGAGCAGATATTTCTTTAACTTTGTATTTAGCACCTACTCTTCATAACCTGGAAACAGCGTACAACTGTCATCTGGATAAAATAGTATATCTCTTAAAGTAATTAAGAGAATTACTTAAGGTAATTCTTTGAATCAAACAACTGAACAACCTAGTGGTGATCTAGGAGACCCCAACAAAATTCTCCTAGTAGTCTCCATATCTCAGTTCATTTTTTTCTGGAAAGTTGCTGTTTAAATAACACAGTGGATTCATTATCTTTATGGCACTGGAAATTATGATATTTCTTGGTAATAAAATATATTCTATGGCTGTGACTTGGTGACTCTCTGAACATTTAATAAGGAAGGAAATTTAGTAGTCTCTAGCTCAACCTGAATTTAGTAAACTGTGTCAAAGGACATAGTGAAACACAGAAAGCTGAAATGACTTTACCAAGGTTCTGTAACTAGTTAGTGGTAGAGCCAGGGCTACATCAGGTTCCTAATTCCTAATCTAATGTTTTTCCATCACTCCTCTCAAGATGACAGAGCATTAGTTTGTACCTTGCTATAGAAATTGGGGTTAAAAGTTTATTTGAAAAAAAAATGTGTACAATATATACATACCTGATAGGCTTCTACAACCAGATTATTGAGGTTTGCAGCCTTTGATTCTATTTCACCAGCAATGGTGCCAGGCAAGAGGGGTAGAAGGTCCTAGAAAACATACCAATAGCATTCACTGAATTACAGCTATGTACAGTGGCATTTTACTATGTACAGATGGCATCACCGACTCGATGGACGTGAGTTTGAGTGAACTCCGGGAGATGGTGATGGACAGGGAGGCCTGGCGTGCTGCAATTCATGGGGTCGCAAAGAGTTGGACACGACTGAGTGACTGAACTGAACTGAACTGAACAGTGGCTTAGCAATCAAGAAATATTTAAAAATCTTATGAAGATGAGTCATTACATGGATAAAAAAGTTAAAACACAAGAAAAAATATAAGCAACTAGCTAAAGCAGCTAAAACATATATACCTAAAATGATATGTATTTGTATGTGCATGAGTGTGTGAGAGTACCCAAGTTACATGCTGACTTAAACCTTAAAAGTATAGACCACAAAACCTGGTCCCAAGAGATTTTAAAATGAAAACGGTTCTGAGGGCAAATGAATTTGATAAGTTCTGCATATGGTTTCTTCCACATAGAGACTCAAAATGTATACCCCTGCAGTTCAGAAATAATTTAGCATTATTATAATAACTGCCGCATTCTCTAACATTTACTTAATTACAAAACTGTTTTCTCATGTAACATAAGTATTTGCAGAACTGCTTTTCCATGGAGCAGTCTCTAAGACATGTTTGTCCAGACAGGAGAAAAAAAATCAGTCACAGATAGAAGTTTCATGGACTCTAGATATTCCTAGTGAGAAAATGAGAATTGGTAAAGGCTTAAAGGTTTACTGAAGTTGTAGATTAACTAAGAATAGAGAAGTAACTAGTTTTACTAGAGTGAATGGTGCATATTTATATGGAATCAGATTATGAAAAGTCTTAAAATGCATTTATATATTCATTTTATCATTCACAAGTATCACTGAGTTCTTGCTGTATGCCAGCTACTACTTGAACAAGAAGCTACTACAAATAATTTAGTACCTCAGGTAAAAGGGAAATATATTTGTCAGACATTTAAAAAATTCATTTATATAACTTTTATTAAGTAGCATCATATGCCACTTTGGAAATGCTAAATTATTAGGCCACATAGTTTCTACCCTTAAGGATCTCACAGGAATGTAAAAAATGATGTTCCCATGAAGTCATATATATGGACCTTAATGGGAGGGATACTGAGCAGGCATTTAAGGGATGGGGAAATTTGTCAGGGACTGTTTCCTGGACGAGGTGATTCATGAGTTGTGTCTTCAAGGATGAGTAAGAGTTAATCAACTAATAATGGAGAAACGCTTCCAGGGATGGGAGATAAATAGCAAGAACAGAGTTACAAAGGAAAGAAAGAGCCTGGTGAGTGTGTTCACATGAGAATTAGAAGCATGACTAGAGGGACAAGTTTAAGGCAGACAGCTTTGGGGGATGAGGTCAGCGAGGCAAGCAGGGACCCACTAGCCTCATGTGCCATAATAAAGGCTTGATCCTCTAGATCAGAGGAAACCACTGGAGCACTTTACTCAAAGTGTGATTCAAATAGCTCATCCTGCAGCCAGGTGAAAGGTGGATTTGGGAGATGGGTTAGGAAGCTGTTACAACCCAGACAAAGGTGATTAATAAAAGTGTCTGTGAGCAACCAAATTGGGTGACTGCTTGGCATACACAGGACTC
Organism: Cephalophus harveyi; assembly: GCA_006410635.1. Taxonomy (NCBI): domain Eukaryota; kingdom Metazoa; phylum Chordata; class Mammalia; order Artiodactyla; family Bovidae; genus Cephalophus; species Cephalophus harveyi. The sequence goes on from SJYT01054054.1 coordinate 621,333, forward strand.
AGCAGAGCTTGTTACGATTTTAGAACCTGTTGATTTTTACTTTGCATGCAATTCAATTAATAATAAACCTGATTTTATGGTTTAACAGTCAGTGGAAATTTTCTTAAAGGAGTAGGAAGAAACTGCTAGAGCCAATATCACCATCAAGAAGTAATAAATAGCAGAGAAAAGGAGCAAAAGAATAAAAAGCTGCTCAGTGAGTTGAAATTCAATTTGAAATTTGAGCTTAGAGATTAAGAACACAGGACTTAGGCTGTTAGGAAAGTATATAACCTCCCTAAATGCATTTGTTTCCTTCTTCTTTAAAGTGGGCATATTAGTAATATTATCCTTCTTGTTATGAGTTTAAAGAGTATAAAATGAATTAATGTTAATAAACTCAGTGCTTGACAATAGTAAGTACTCAAAAAGTGGAAGCTGTTACTATTGTTAATAAAGTGATTTGGGTATTTGAGTCCGAGCTCTACTTCTGTGGATATAGCAGCTGTTTCCTTAAAATGAATTCCATGGTATGTAAATTTTGGAACGCAGGGAATTACATCTTCACTGTAGGGAAGAAATGATACAATTGCTAAGGGATGAAATGATATAATTAAAGTAGCACTTTCAGATGATAAATGTAGTCAGATATTAGGGAAACTGGTGACAGGAACACCAACTTTGTGGCAAATGCAAATGAATTCAAGTAGGTGTTGAAAACAAAAGAAAAAATAGTTTCTTTGAAATATTAAAAAAAAAGAAAGGATATCGTGGGTACAAAGTAAAAGCAAAGACAACAAGGGAGATGAAGATCCAGTGAACAGACATGTGTAAAGAAAATTAGGGTATCACACCATTGTAGAAATGAAGAAAAGAGAGTTTCCTGGAAAAAAGAATCTAAAAGACTGTGCAAAGAAAGCTATAGCAGGATCACAGAAGTTCTATATTGGGGGTGACAAGAGGAATCCCATGGGGTGCTGCCAGAGTGACACAGGTGTCAAATGTCTGTTCTGCTTGTAGGACTCACCTGGCTGAAAAGATTCTGAACAAAACCAAAAGTATTCTTATGTAGGAAGGCTTTGACTGAGTCAGCCACTTCCATGGCTCCAATTATTCCTTTATTAAATGACCTAGAGAAAATCTAGGTATGTTGGTGCTAGATTTGTTGAAAAATACTGATGCTTCCCAATCTAATCTATTATAAAGATATGCCCAAGGACTAGAATAAGCAGAAATGTGGACATGGTATAGTTGGGGTGTGAACTACGTTTCACCTGATAAAAGTCTTCTCCAATATTGTCACAGTCAGTACCAAGTCTGTCTACAATGCTGGAGACCCAGGTTCTATCCCTGGGTCAGGAAGATCCTCTGGAGAAGGCAATGGCACCCCACTCCAGTACTCCTGCCTGGAAAATCCCATGGACGGAGGAGCCCGGTAGGCTACAGTCCATGGGGTCGCAAAGAGTCGGACACGACTGAGCGACTTCAATTCACTTCACTTCACTTCAGTCCAAGTACTGTCAGTGCCCTCACTTGATTCTAATTTTAGGTTTGCAAACATAGAATTTGCATTTTTTTATACCTAAATGTTAACTTAGGACACTGTGTAGTATACATTAGTTAATATAGTATTAAATTTAGATTGTGCAAAGTATAAGAACCCCAGAATCCTTACCTGGGGTTCTGAGAAGTATTCTAATTTTAACTATAGATGCAAACATTTTAATTTTTACATTTTGGGAGTTAACATACCTTATACCAATGAAACTGTTTTCCTTGAACTGCAAAGATGACATTAATATTGTTGTCTATTAACTTTTCTGAAAGTTGGCCTAGTGAGGGATGTTCCTGTAATGAGAAATGAGAAAATGAGACAAAGAAGGGAGTGAAATTTAGTGCATCAGTTCCATACACTTCCAAACATCTGTTATAAGTAGAACTGTATGATTAACATAAAAATGTATTGGGTTGGGAAGGAGTATTGTTTTACTAGAGGCATTTAAATTACTAAAAACAAATAAGGTTAACATCAAAGTATTAAGGATATTTTAAAAACAAAAGTGCCATAAAAATATCAGAAGCTCAGAAAAATGAAGAGGGTTGCATTCAACATAGTACAAAGTCTTTAGCACCTTTTAGGTTAACACTGGACTCCAAGTGACATAATTAAAAGATTAATATTCAGAAACAGAGACATATTAGTGACAATCACATTCTGAGGTGAAATTCAGTAACAAGTGTTGAAATGCAAATATATTAATGTATATATGCATATATATTTGATGGGCTTCCCAGGTGGCGCTAGTGGTAAAGAACCTGCCTGCCGATGCAGGAGACACAAGAGACCCAGGTTCAGTCTCTGGGTTGGAAAGATCCCCCGGAGAAGGGCCCAGCAACCCACTCCAGTATTCTTGCCTGGAGAATTCCAGGGACAGAGGAGCCTGGTGGGCTACAGTCCATAAGGTTGCAAAGAGTTGGACACAACTGAAGCATCTTAGCATGCATGCATGCAACATACATTTGCTATGTAACACGGTGTAGTACAAAGTCTATTTAAAGGAAGAAAATCCTGTATTCAAATCCTGGGTTGTCAGTTTATGATAAAAATGTATCTAGCTGTACTGGGAATATTTTCTAATGGCAACAACTGCTTTTCAAATATTTTTGCTTTGACAAAAAATGATCAGAGTTTGCCAAGCATTCCCCCTTCTTAATTTTTAAAACCATTCATATTTTATGGAAAAATTAATCCACATGTTTTTGACCAGCTTATACTTAACATACATAAAATCAATAGTTAAAAAGCAGTCCAAAATGTAAGCAGTTTTTGGAGCCTTCTTAATCTCTTTCTCCTTCTCAAAAACAGGAAGTAACATTGACTGAAAATATACAAAATTTAAATCCAGAAAATTATTTTTTCTCATAAGATCATTAAGAAGGTCAGTGTATTTTTAAGCTTAAAAGAACACATTTTTTAACCCTAGGAAGAACTGTTTTAAAAGAAAATTCTAAGTACCTCGAGGCTAATTTGTTAAAGTTACAAATGCTTAACAGATGTTTAAATAAACCATTGTTAACAGGAGAGTTGTGGATTAATGGCCATTGTTGAACCCTTTCCCCTTTCCCCCATGAAGCACAGTTATCTTTTAAGTATTAAGTATTTTACCTTTTATGTCTTGTATTTCACTAGCAGGAATACTCCCTCTCAGCCAGCTGTCTTGGTTTCGTGACGTCGCAACTCCTCAGCCTTAACTCCCCCTCTATCTAACCCATTACATATTGTTTCTCTAAAATAATTAGTTGAAAATAATTAATAGAGATAACAAAAATTCATGGCCAAAAGGGAGAAGAGAAAGCAATGTGCCAAAGCAGCGCCTAAGTAGTTAAGGGCAAAAGGATTCCTTTCACATTTTTCTTCTTCACCAACACCTTCACTGTGATTTGTGAGAAATAACTTAAAATGTCAGAAGGAAAGAGGAAGTAAGAAAGATTAAATGGAAACAGTTTTGGTTAAAGAAATAACTGTGTAGAGATGTATGAATTTTAATAATGTACCTATGTAGTGACAAAAAATAAGCATTTAAGATTCTCCATAAAAGAGATTCATTATAAAAAGTTATATGATAATATAGAATTTGAAGTATTGCATATCATACTAAGATATGAAAAAATGTCTTGGTTAAGTGAAAGCACTCAATTATCTGGATTATTTTTCCATTATTTTTTATAAATCAATTTTTAGATGACAGAGCATGAAAACAATCTGATAGCACAGATTTATTTAAAGATGAAGACTTAGGTGTTGTCAGTCTCCATCTCTCCCATTGGCCTGTTTTTCTATCTATATGGCTGCACAGTAATAATCTCATAGGCCTGTGTTTCTCATCAGTGACACTATTTACATTTTGTGTTGTTGTGTGGGACTGTCCTGTGTGTTGTAAGATACTCAGCGATGTCCCTAGCCTCTATCTATTAGATGCCAATATGTCCCTCCTCCCCTAATTGTAACAACCAAAATATCTCTGGACATTGGAATATCTTCATGGAGGCAGGATACAAAATTGTTCTGGCTGAGAGCCATACCAGGAGCAGGGGCCCTGGAAACAGACCACTTGGGGCTTCAACTCTTGGTTCTGCAATTATTAGCTCCATGACACTGGGAATCTGTCTTTACCTCTCTGTGATATAGTTTTTATATATGTGTTACAGTTTTTAAAATAGGTATAAATACTAGTATTTTTTTTTTGCAATGTAAAATATCTTGTTGATTTTGAAAAATGTTTTTTTTTTTTTTTGTTTTT
>SJYT01054054.1:625866-644548 GCA_006410635.1 Cephalophus harveyi
TTTTTTTTTTTTTTAATTTTTATTTTTACTTTATTTTACTTTACAATACTGTATTGGTTTTGCCATAAAAAATATGGAACGCTTCACGAATTTGCGTGTCATCCTCATCCTTGCGCAGGGGCCATGCTAATCTTCTCTGTATCATTCCAATTTTAGTATATGTGCTGCCGAAGCAAGCACTAAATACTAGTATTTAGTATCTACTTCTCAGAGTTATGGTGGGGATTAAATGGGTTAACACATGTTTAATTTACCATTTTCTAATTATTAAGCCCAAGTTAGTGATTAGTAGGGGCTCATGAGTTTGGGTAGACTCTGGGAGTTGGTGATGGACAGGGAGGCCTGGCGTGCTGTGGTTCATGGGGTCGCAAAGAGTCACACATGACTGAGCGACTGAGCTGAACTGAACTGAGGGGCTCATGTCCTAATGTCACATTGCTTGTCATTTACCTAGACACTGCTATGTTGGGCTGTGTGACCACAGACACGTTCCTGATTCTTTTAGTGCTTCCATCTTCTCACTTATAAAATGGAGGTAATAGCAATATCTATACTTCGCTGGGATATTGGATGGTGCTTCCTAAGTGTAAAGGAGCAAATACCATAGCTGCTTAATAAAAGACAGCTTTCAGTAAAAGACATTTGGAGACCATTACTGAAGGCTAGATGTTGGGCTGTTGGATATGCTTTGACTTGCCTCATGTATTTACCATTTGCACCTGGCTCCTGAAGTGTTTGAATTTGTGCCTCCTGTCAACATGGTGTCCGTTGCATTCTTCATATCCTTAGTTAGTGAATGAGGGGCATGGACTAATCATTTTTTGTGAGCTGTTCAATGAGAATGGTAATAAAAAATTTTCTGCTTAAACATGATTTAACCAGACATAATTTATTTAGAACATTCTGTTTCATAAATATTTTCATCAGTTTTTGTTTTTGTTGAGTTACTTTGGAAAATCATTATTTTTTCTCATTTTTAGGGGCATTAGAAGCAGTGTGAGTCTACTTTGAGCCTAGCCCAGGTGATCCTATGTGCAACTTCGCTTTCACTTTTTAAGGAAAAAAAACAAAACCAAAAAACAAACACCTAAATACTGTTCGCAGAAATAATTTCCTGGCTAGTTTTCTGCAAGGACGAGAAGCATTCAAATTAGGTCTACTCTAAAGTTATAATTGAAGTCCTTATTGTTCACATGGCATTTACACTTCTAAACAGATCATAGAGTAGCAAGCTAAAATCGAGCATTTCATTAATTTTAAAAGCTGTAATATATATATATATACACATATTATTTTAATTGAAGTGTAGATGCTTTACAATATTATATTAGTTTCAGGTGTACAACATAGTGATTTACTGTTTCCATAGATTATAAGCAATTAGCTATAGTAGCCTAGCCTACAAAATATTAGCTATATTCCCTGTGTTTATGTTACATCTTTGTATCTTATTTTATACCTAATAATTTGTACCTCTTAATCCTTTTATCCTATCTTGCCCCTCCCTCATCCCTCTCCCTGCTAGTAACTATCAGTTTGTATCTGTGAGTCTCTTTGATTTGTTATAGTCATTCATTTGTACTTTTTTCAGATTCAACATATAAGTGAAAATTTTCAGTATTTGTCTTTCTCTATCTGACTCATTTTACTCAACATAATACCCTCTAGATCCATCCATGTTATTGCAAATGGCAATAGTTCATTCAAGAATTGAGTAACACTCCATTGCAATATATATATATATATAATTTGGGTAGACTCTGGGAGTTGGTGATGGACAGGGAGGCCTGGCGTGCTGTGGTTCATGGGGTCGCAAAGAGTCACACATGACTGAGCGACTGAGCTGAACTGAACTGAGGGGCTCATGTCCTAATGTCACATTGCTTGTCATTTACCTAGACACTGCTATGTTGGGCTGTGTGACCACAGACACGTTCCTGATTCTTTTAGTGCTTCCATCTTCTCACTTATAAAATGGAGGTAATAGCAATATCTATACTTTGCTGGGATATTGGATGGTGCTTCCTAAGTGTAAAGGAGCAAATACCATAGCTGCTTAATAAAAGACAGCTTTCAGTAAAAGACATTTGGAGACCATTACTGAAGGCTAGATGTTGGGCTGTTGGATATGCTTTGACTTGCCTCATGTATTTACCATTTGCACCTGGCTCCTGAAGTGTTTGAATTTGTGCCTCCTGTCAACATGGTGTCCGTTGCATTCTTCATATCCTTAGTTAGTGAATGAGGGGCATGGACTAATCATTTTTTGTGAGCTGTTCAATGAGAATGGTAATAAAAAATTTTCTGCTTAAACATGATTTAACCAGACATAATTTATTTAGAACATTCTGTTTCATAAATATTTTCATCAGTTTTTGTTTTTGTTGAGTTACTTTGGAAAATCATTATTTTTTCTCATTTTTAGGGGCATTAGAAGCAGTGTGAGTCTACTTTGAGCCTAGCCCAGGTGATCCTATGTGCAACTTCGCTTTCACTTTTTAAGGAAAAAAAACAAAACCAAAAAACAAACACCTAAATACTGTTCGCAGAAATAATTTCCTGGCTAGTTTTCTGCAAGGACGAGAAGCATTCAAATTAGGTCTACTCTAAAGTTATAATTGAAGTCCTTATTGTTCACATGGCATTTACACTTCTAAACAGATCATAGAGTAGCAAGCTAAAATCGAGCATTTCATTAATTTTAAAAGCTGTAATATATATATATATACACATATTATTTTAATTGAAGTGTAGATGCTTTACAATATTATATTAATTTCAGGTGTACAACATAGTGATTTACTGTTTCCATAGATTATAAGCAATTAGCTATAGTAGCCTAGCCTACAAAATATTAGCTATATTCCCTGTGTTTATGTTACATCTTTGTATCTTATTTTATACCTAATAATTTGTACCTCTTAATCCTTTTATCCTATCTTGCCCCTCCCTCATCCCTCTCCCTGCTAGTAACTATCAGTTTGTATCTGTGAGTCTCTTTGATTTGTTATAGTCATTCATTTGTACTTTTTTCAGATTCAACATATAAGTGAAAATTTTCAGTATTTGTCTTTCTCTATCTGACTCATTTTACTCAACATAATACCCTCTAGATCCATCCATGTTATTGCAAATGGCAATAGTTCATTCAAGAATTGAGTAACACTCCATTGCAATATATATATATATATACACACAATATAATATACAGTATAATATATATATATAGTGTGTGTGTACATATATATATATACCACAAACTTCATTTATCTCTTGATGGACAGATTGTTTTCCTATCTTGACTTTTGTACACAGTGCTCCTATGAACATTGAGGTACATAGGTCTTTTTGATTTTCATTTTCTTCAGATATATATGCCTAGGAGTGGAATTGTTGGATCATATCTTAGTTCTATTTTTAATTTTTTGAGTAATCTCAGTACTGTTTTCCATAGTGGCTGTACCAGTGTAAATTCCCACCAACAATGCACTATGATTCCCTTTTCTTTACATTACTCTTCTATATTTGTTATTTGTGGTCTTTTTCATGATAGCCATTCTGACAGATATGAGATGATATCTCACTGTGATTTTAATTTGCACTTCCCTAATGATTAGTCATGTTGAACATCTTTTCACATGCCTGTTGGCCATCTGTATTTCTTCTTTGGAAGAATGCCTATTGAGATCCTTTGCCCATTTTTAAAATACATGTGTTTGTTTTTCGATATTGAGTTGTATTAACTGTTAATATATTTTGGATATTCACTCCTTATTAGACATATCATTTGCAAACATCTCACATTTAGTAGGATGCATTTTCATTTTGTTGATGGTTTCTTTTGCTGTGTAAAAGCTTTTCAATTTGATTAGGTTCCATTTGTTTATACTGCTTTTGTTTCCCTTGCCTGAGGAGACAGGTCTGAAAAATAGTACTAAGATCTTTGTCAAAGACCATACTGCCTATGTTTCCTTCTAAAAGTTTTGTGGTTTCTGGTCTTACATTTAGGTCTTTAATCCATTTGAGTTTATTTTTGAATATGATGTGAAAAAAAGAATGTTCTAGTTTTATTCTTTTGAATGTAGCTGTCAGTTTTCCCAGCACCATTTGTTGAAGAGTCTGTCTTTTCTGCACTGTATATTCTTGGCTCATTTGTCATAGATTAATTGACAATATGTGCATGGGTTTATTTTTGGACTGTCTATGTATCTGATCTATATGTCTGTTTTTGTGTCAGTATGTACTGTTTTGATTGCTATAACTTTGTAGTATAGTCTGAAGTCAGAGAGAATGATACTTCCAGCTTTGTTTTTTTCTCTCAATATTTCTTTGGCAAGTTGGGGTCTTCTGTGATTGTATATAAATTTTAGAATAATTTGTTTTAGTTATGTGAAAAATGCCATTGGTAATGAGAATTTGCATTCTATCTTTGGGTAGATGGCTTTGGGTAGTATGGCCATTTTAATAGTACTAATTCTTCTAGCTCAAGAGCATGGGATATCTTTCCATTTCTTTTTATCATTTTCAATTTGCTTCATCATGTTTTATAGTTTTCGGAGCATAGGTCTTTCACCTTCTTGGTTAAGTTTATTCCTAGGTGTTTTTATTCCTTTTGATGCAAATTTAAATGAAGTTGTTTTCTTGCTTTCTGTTCCTGAGAAAATATATACTAATATATTATCAATGTATAGAAAAATAACATATTTTGTATATTAATCTTGTATCCTGAAATTTTACTGAATTAATTCATTAGTTTTAATAGTTTTTTGATGGAGACTTTATGGTTTTCTATATATAGTATCATGTTATCTGCATATAGTGATATAATCATTTATGTTGATCAGAGGTATTGACCTTTTTTTTTTTTTTGATATTGTTTTTGTCTGATTTTGGTTCAGGGTAAAGGTGGCCCCATAGAATCAGTTTGGAAGTGTTTGAAAGTGAAAAAACTGAAAGTGAAAGTTGCTCAGGAAGTCGTATTTTCTTCTTTTCAATTCTTGAAAATAGTTTAAGAAAGATAGATATTAACTCTTCTTTGTATGTTTGGTGGCATTCTCCTGAATCTCTTTGGTCCCAAACTTTTGTTTGGGAGGTTTTGATTATTGATTTAGTATCAATACTAGTTAGTGATCTGTTCAAATTATCTATTTCTTCCTAATTCAGTCTTGGAATATTGTATGTTTGTAGGAAATTACCTATTTCTTCTAGTTTGTCCAATTTGTTGGTATTAACTGTTCTTAGTATTCTCTTATGATCATTTGTATTTCTGTGATTATAGCAGAACTTCTCTTTCATGTCTTATTTTGTGTATTTGGGTATTCTCTTTTTTTTTCTTAATTATCTTGGTCAACAGCTTATTAATTTTATCTTTAAAAAAAACTGCTTTTGGTTTTCTTTTCTATTGATCTTTTCTATTGTTGTTTAAGAAATTAAATAAACTTCAATTTATTTATTTCTGCTTTAATCTTCATTATACCCTTCCTTTTGCTGACTTGGGACTTTGTGTTTGTTTTCCTAATTCCTTTAGATAGTAAGTTAGGCTGTTTATTTAAATTTTTCCTAATTTCTTGATATAGGCCTGTACTATAAACCTCCCTCTTAGAACTGCTTTTGGTATATCCCATAGATTTTAGAGTATTGTGTTTCCATTTTTATTTGTCTCAATTTATTTTCTGATTTCCTCATCAATTTCGTCATTGACCACTGATTTCTTACTAGCATTTTGTTTAGTCTCCATGTCTTTGTTCTTTTCCACTTTTCTGTCTGTAAGTGATTTCTAGGTTCATGCCATTGTGGTCAGAAAAGACGCTTGATATAATTTCTATCTTCTTAAATTTGTCAAGACAATTGGCATGTGGTCTCTGGAGAATGTTTCATGTATACTTGAGAAGATTGTGCATTCTGCTATTTTTGGATGGAATGTCCTGTAGATATCTGTTAAGTGCAGCTGGTCTAATGGTTCATGTAAGGCCACTGTTCCCTTATTGATTTTCTGTCTGGATGATCTCCTCAGTGATGTCATTGGGATGTTAAAGTGTCCTACTATTATTGTATTACCATCCGTTTCTTCCTTTATTTCTCTCTGTGTGTGTATTCCTATATTGGGCATATATATGTTAATAAGTGTAATCTCCTCTTGTATGGATCCCTTTATCATTATATAATATTTAATGCCCTTATTTGTCTTATGTCACAGACTTTCTTTTAAAGTCTACTTTGTCTGATACAGGTCTGCTGCCTCAGCTTTCCTTTGTTTCCATTTGTATAGAGTATCTTTTTTCAACCCCTTACTTCCAGTCTGTGTATCTGTAGCTCTCAAGTGAGTGTCTTATAGCAGCATATAGATGGGTTTTTTGGTTTTTTTTTTTTTTACTCCAATGAGCCACCTTATGCCCTTTGATTGGAGCATTTTGCCCACTGATATTCAAAATGATTATTGGTAGGTATATGCTTATTGCCATTTTGTTACTTTTTTCTTGTTGTTTCTCTGTTTTGTCTTCTTATTTCAGTCTGTTCCTTTGTAGTTTGATGATTTGCTTTAGTAGTATGCTTGTGTTCATCTCTTTTTAGTTTAGTAGTAGACTTTAGTTCATTTCTTTTCATTTTAGCTTTTGTATACCTATTATAGGTTTTTGATTTGTGGTTACCATGGAGTTCATATATGTTGATGTGTAACTATGTCTGCTTGTTTTAAGCTGATAGTCATTTAAGTTTAAACATATTGTAGAAGAGCTAAATTTTTTACTATCCCCTTTCCATCTTTTGTGTTTTTGATATCATGTTTTACATTTTCATGCCTATCCCTTAACTATTTATTATAGTTTTAGTTGATTCTATAATTTTGTCTTTTCACTAGCTTATTTAAGTAGCTAACTACCATGTTACTATATATCTGCCTTTACCAGTGGTGTTTCCCCCTTCCTATAATTTATTTCTTTGTTACAGCCTTTTCTTTTTCATTTAACATTTAAGTTTGGATAATATTGATTCAACTCTCTTAGTTTTTGCTTGTCTGAGATGCTCTTTATATATCTTTCAATTCTGAATGATAACTTGCTGTACAGAGTATCCTAGGTTGTAGGGTTTTTTCCTTTCAGCACTTGTAAGTGTGTCATGTCACTGCCTTGCAAAACTTGCTGTAAAATCAGCTGATAGCCTTATGGGTGTTCCCTGTATGTGACTCTGTTTTTCTCTTGCTGAAAGTTTCTTCCTACCTTAAACTAAAAGTGGTAACAATATTAAAAAAAAATTGCATATAAACTTAAAACTTTCTAGGTGCTTTTTGCTTGGGTGAAATTCCCTTTACTTTGCTGATGGTGCATGTTCATAAAACCCAGAGGTGCTAACACGCTAAACTAATCCTATCTGTTTAATTTTGAAAGTGTTTTATACAGTGTTAAGCAGAGAAAAAGTATGAATCAGGAAATAGAGTGAAAGTTTTGATTATATGCTTTAGTTTAGCTATGTTAAAATTAACTTTATTATTCTTATGACATATTAGTAATTTCTATGAGACTATAAAGGAGTTCTTCGGAGTTAAATGAGAGGAGGAGTGAAGAATCACTGACCTTAAAATGATGAGCACAAAAAGAAAAAAAGGTTCAGAGAAAGAAACACCAAATCTAAGCTGCTAAATACAATTAGCAGTGTGGTAGGATCTTGCCTATTTGCATCTCTCCATGAGGACTGAGAGTCACAGCAATATTTAAAAATCTCATTAATAATGGTTCATTGTGTGACCTGTTTGCCTCTTCCAAATACTTGCTCCCTGGGCCCGTTTCATTGTTATTGGAGACTCTGGTGTTACTTGTGGTTGAGGGTGGGGGTGAATGGTTGTGAAGAGGGCTCCGAATGAGGTTGGGAATCACCCTGGAGGAGCTGGGTAGGGAAACAGGATGAAATTCTAAAGCCTCAGTATCAACAACTTGTCTTCTACACCATTAATAATTTTTATACTAACCTCTACCATTTTAGAATTAATTAAAAAATTTTAAACTGTTATAAATTATAACTGGTAAATTATAAAACTATATTACTACTCAAGTTTTTCATTATGGAACTTGGAGGAAAAGCAGTGGAAAATGTAATTTAGTTAATACTATAACATTATTTGCCAATGGTCATACATAAAAAGATGTGTATAAGAGACAGCCATAAAAGAGATTCATTATAAAAAGTTATATGATAATATAGAATTTGAAGTATTGCATATCATACTAAGATATGAAAAAATGTCTTGGTTAAGTGAAAGCACTCAATTATCTGGATTATTTTTCCATTATTTTTTATAAATCAATTTTTAGATGACAGAGCATGAAAACAATCTGATAGCACAGATTTATTTAAAGATGAAGACTTAGGTGTTGTCAGTCTCCATCTCTCCCATTGGCCTGTTTTTCTATCTATATGGCTGCACAGTAATAATCTCATAGGCCTGTGTTTCTCATCAGTGACACTATTTACATTTTGTGATTTATTTTATTTATTCTATAAGTAAGATTGCAACTAGAAAGTAGAGCAAAATTTACACCAAGAACTTCACCACTCTATTTCTTCTAGGTATCCCTTGAGACAGTATGGCAAAGTAGTTAAGAATATGTATTTATTAAAAGATTGAACTGGATTGAACTCTGATTCTGCTACTGATTAACTTTTTAGCTGTGTGTCCTCAGTCAAGTTTCTTAATTTCTTATGCCCTCAGTTTTTCTGTTTATAAAAGAAAGATAATTATGACTACCTTACCGAGTTGTTATAAAGATAAATTTCATATGGTATGCACTGTACTATGTACAGTATACTGATACTGTATGTAGCAACAGTGATTGCAGTTAATAAAACCTCAAAACATGGTAGATGTTGCTATTCTGAAATTCACATTGATCCTAATGAAATAGCTATGTGAATAAGCAGTAGAACTCTGGACGATGTAAATTAGACATATGAAATGCCTTTTATCAATTATTACCTTTTATAAATGAAAGAACCAGAGTCTTGGACCAAGAGGCCCAGATACTATTCAACATTACTGGTATTGGCTGCTGGAGATAAAACTAAGAAGCAAAATATTTTATTGCTTGTCTAAACTTTATCCTTTCAGATTCCTCTATAATGGCTGAATAGGAGAGAATAGAAGTCGTTTTAATATGAGCAGATAAATATGCTTAGAGTTAGGCTCAGGGTAGCTTTGGATAGAGGAGATTTCAGAGCAGTAGTACATCTTGTGTGTATAAATGCACAGTCAAGGGATCAACCAAAATGCTTGAATTTCTTTTGTTTTAGGGCAGTGTCTCTGGAAATGAAGGGAATAAGACTTCTTAATAAAAGCCTCCTTAAAACACAGGCCTGGGATAAATGAGGTAAAATACGCTTCTAAGGTAGTAGCAATATTGGTTTATTCAGTACCTATCAGTGACATGTGGAAAGTATCAGTGATATGTTCATTATTTTAAATAGGTAAAACAGTGTTCAAGAAGACAAATACATTTCATGATAGTTAAATTCCTGATATATGAGTCCAAACACTGTGTAAAATTCCACCAGAATTATACTTTGTTTCTATAAGGTTATATGGCATGGAATATGTCTAAAAGTATGAGAACATTTCTTTGCCTTAAGGAATCCTTCCTAGATGAGCAGCAGCACCATCTAAAGTACAATGTGGAGAGCTGACTTCAGTGACTTGGCAAAACTGTAAAAGGATAATTGCAATGCAGTTTGAGAATAATGTAATTATTATTTTTTCTTAAAAAAAGCTTCTACTTTTCTCACAATAGAATGGTTCCTCTTGTCTTCTCTCAACTCCCAGTAAATGAATTAGAACTCTGTCTCAAATTAAAAGAGATTGAACAGAAAGTAAGATAAAAAATGACTAAAATGGATGAATCTACTGAAGTGAAATGTGGGAAGTAGGAGAGAATCGACAATGAGAAAGACACTAAGGGAATAACTCCAAATCCTAGATTTTAAAATTCAAATTCTAGCTACTTTAAAAAAATCTTTAAATGTTAAGGTTGCTTTCAAGAATCTAAACCAACCAAGGGTTGATCTTGTTTTATGTGGTAATGCAGTTGTTCCTTTAGACTTTCAAAAAGTCTGGTAGGGCATTTCAGATTAACTAACTAAAACTATTTAAGTTTCACTTGTAGGAACCACAAACATTTCAGCATAATTTATATGCTTCTGATATTACATTTCCCAAACTGTGCATGAGGTGTCTTCAAGCACTGTGGTACACTCACCAGGGTGCCGCAAAATATCTTAAATATTCAAGGGAAGCATAGCAATACTTGACATCTGTCAGGTAGCCATGAACTACCATCTGGAAGTGGTTCACAGCTTATGATTACATTAGGCTCTGTTCTTTTACATGATGTCATATCTTAGCAGAACTAAGCATCATGAAAATCAGTATGTAACAGAAAATGAGGGTGGCTATGTCCTGTTTGATTCCGAGGCTTGGGAAGTTCCCATTATAACATATTTACTAAGAATGACACAAATTATATATATATATATACACACACATATATATGATTCATCTGTATTATTGTTTTAACTGGCTACTAGGTTTTTAGAACGTAAATAGTTATGTTATTTGGCCCTAAATACTTAATAAACAGAACTGACAGGCAGTCTGTTTGTTTTGCCCTTGTGTACCAGGGTAAAGATTACTAGACCTAGGTGCCACAATATAAGAAAGTTTGGAAGCTTTTGTTCTAACATTTGTATGCATGTATAAACAGGGATCACATCACAAATAAATGATGCTTTATGCAATTGATTTTCTATATGTAGAATAGCTAATGCTAGGAAATATGGCTCTAGGAGATTGTATTTAAATATATGATTCAGAGGTGAAACTAACCCTCAGGAAGCTCCTTTCTCCAGGGGATCTTCACAACCTAGGGATCAAACCCAGGTCTCCAGCATTGCTGGTAGATTATTTAACCATCTGAGCCACCCAAGGAAGCCCAAATATAGATCAACTTCAGAAGGAAGGAGTGAAGTATAAAATATTAAAGCCAACCTTGTTTTACTCCTTTCTTCCCCTCGTCTCTACTTAGATTCTGTTTTTCTCTGAGGATTCCTCAGGCCAAATACACTTTTCTTCATCTCTAATATGTTTTTCAATACTAACCCTGTAGAACCAGCTACAAGTAGTCAGGCAAACATATATGTATATTTTCTTTTCCTTTGAAGGTTCTTCCGTTGCATCAAAAAGTAAGCTTTTCTATCACTTTTATTTCATAAATTATACATTGCTTTGTAGGACATTAGAGAGTCAGCTACTAGATGTTATCCATGTATTTCAGCCTTACATTTTATTGATCAAAATTTATAGATTGCATTGTTCTGTAACTTGTCTCTCATGACTTGTCCTGACTCTGCATCATGACCCTTTAGGTAATTTCTTGGTACAGGGACAGCTGAATTTGCCAATTTAAACTTATACTAACCCAAAGAGTCATAATTACTAATAGGCTATTGTTACATTACCATGCTCGTTGATCTGACGTAGACGTTGTTTTTCAGATGGCAGTTTCCGTCATTTGGCACCACTATGCCTGCCAATTTGCTATCGAGAGCAAGATGAGATGTCTGATCTGTCATCACCAGCAGCAATCTTTTAGCTTCTTTTCGCCATCCAATATGACTCTTAAGATAAACATATAATTAGATCTTGTACAATAACATAGATTTTACTGTGGTCTGTATCTGAAGTAAACATTAAATATAAGTTAGCAAACATTAAGTCAGGCTAGAATTATGTGCATAAATTCAATGCTGTTTCACAAATAGCATTAACTTTTATTTGTATATCCTCTTCCACAGCCATTAAACCACACTAGTTCCTGGCAAGAGACTTCTGGTGTTCCCACAGAGGAAGAAAAGGCCAGGTTTACAAAGTTCAGACTGCCTAATGTGATGTGAGTAGGACAACAAGCTATTTCTGGTTCTTCCTTGCAGAGTAGTGAGTGAAAAGAGCAGCCCTTTTGGAAATGATTTTCCAAGAACATAAGTTTTTCTTTCCCTTATATCTTTTCCTATTTATAAACTTCTCCTAATTTAGTCCCTCTGTCCTGAACACACACCAAAATGAGTATCATTGGTGACAAATAAGTGATAGGAGAAGAATGTATTCTTTTCTGTAATGTTTCACTCCATAAATCAAAGAGAAATCATAGAGAATTCCCCAAGAGAATAATTCTTGGGGAATTTTATATCTGAGGAAACACTCAATAATATGAAACTTCTTACCTCACAGACAGCTGCCTGAAGCATAGCATCAAAACCTCCTTCAGGTGTATCTATATTTCCAGAGATCTTCTGTCTGTGAACTGCTTTTTCAAACTCAGTGATGTTCTCTGTCAAAGACAGCACATGGATATACCCATGGGGAGGCATACAGTCTAAGTTGTAGTCACTGTATGGGTAAAGAAGAAATGCAAATTGTTTTGCTATGTGTCCTTCAAAGATCCAAAATATTACTCATGTAAAAGTGTGTGGCTGATGTGAGAAGGGAATACTTTTTTTTTTGCCAATAAAATTTTATTAGAGAAAAATCTATATTTTATAAAATCAGAGAAAAGCTCAATATTGCTGAATATTTCTTTGCAGGTAGGAATATAATAGCTTGGTTTCAAAACATAAAGAAGATTAAGCATGTTCCTTTAATATAGGACACGTAAAGGCTTTTATTATGCTAATATACACTATTAGTTTTTAAGAGGAAATGAGAATTTTCAGTGATTTCCTATCACATTTGTTCATGGAACAATTGAAAAACACTTTTGGGGAAATATTTTTAGGAATTTAGTTAAATACTATACTTTTGTTAGATATTTTAAAATATTTTGCTAATTTTAAAGTGATTCTTGTAGAATCATTGATGAATGGTCAAAATTCATTAAAATTGTTTTGAGAATTCTATGATGTCCTCAAAGGTAAGGATTATTTTTCAAGTGCATCTGTGCTTGGGGAGAGGTGTATGAAGCTCCATATAGAGATGCATCAGTCTCTTTCCACTACAACAGATAGCAGGGCTGTTTTGGTAAATTAGACTATACACTGTAAAGTGATTTGGGCAATGTATGGAAGTCAGAAAGAAGATGATAAAATTAAATGTTTTGTTAAGGAAGAACTGGACACATTTATATTTGCTCTCCAAAAATTCAACAGGCTAAATGTTGTGTGAGAAATTCGTATTTTAAAGGTCGGTTTTCCTTTCACAGTAGGGCACACACTATTTATAATCAGCCTTCCAAAATGATAAGAAAAAGAACTCTTTCTAGCAAACAAATCCTCATCTTTTGACCTACCTACCCTCTATGTGCTAGCTGAGTTTTCTTTGAAATAACATTATAAGCAAAGTAATTATAAACACAGTCACAATACAGTAATGGGAATGTAGGTGCAATACTGGCAGAATAAGTGCTTTAAAATTGATAAGCCTTGCTTCAGCAAATTTGGAGCAATAAAAAAGAGAAATACAGAATATTCAAAGGGGTATTTATATATATGGTAGCCTGATTATTGAATGTTTGTAATAAAAACTAAATGAAAAAATATAAAAAATAAAAGCCCCTTTTAATCTTAGAAGTTTTCAAATAGGAATGTCCTTCCTCTATAAATATTTTTATTTCTCATTTAATTAAAACAAAAATAGATAATTTAATAAGTCCTTGATATAAAACCAAAATGAGATTTTACAAGATTTGAAGCTTGTTTAGTATTAGGAAGTCCATGTCTAGTATTAGATACCTGCATTGATTATGAATTCTTTCTGGATGGATACTAATGTATGGTGAAACTGTTTTATCAACGTATGAGCCAAATCCAAGGCGAAAGTCACGGGAGAAAAATGCCATTTTTCTAGATAAATCATTTCCAACTGAATTTAATTTTTCAATATTATTGTGCATTGATGCTGAGACATCAACCAGATAATAAAGATCCACAGGATATTTCTTCAGAGGATGAATTTTCAGCATAAAATTAGCTTCAGCTCCTAGTTCAAAGAAAGACAAACATAGTGTAGTATTCATTTTTAACATCTCAGGTTAAGCTATCAATAAATCAGTCACATTTTAGATATAGAACAGTGATCGCTAATTTGTGCATAAAGAAAGAAATTGGGAATATCCTGGAATAATTTTAAGGCAGTTAGAAGAACATATCAATGTTGTAGTCTCGAACTTCTACAAGGCATTTCTCATAATTCTATGGGGCAAAGATAACAGCAAACAGACCAACTCAATATAAATGTAATAGGGAATATATTTATCACCATATGAACCTCTATTTCTAGTGTCTAGTTAAGCACAGCCCAGACATCAAGCAGCATTCTATTATGAGAGACTAGAAGATTGTGTTTGTTTGCAAGTGACTTCCAGAAAGGCATTCTAAGAAAATTTACCCCTTATTGGATGCAGGTGTAAATTAATTCTTCTGGGTTAAGGCATATTTATATATGAGATGCAGAAACTCTGGTACTAAGAAGTACATTAAGCTATTCAGAATACTTACTACATCATCATGAGTTGTTTGATAAGATTCTTCCCAACCATTAGTTGTAAGAAAAAATGAGACAGTGGTCTAAAGAATGATATGCAGCAGCCACACTGAGAACCTAAGCTATGTAGGGGACCGCATTTGTACAATGCATAATAAGTGCTTAAGAAACATATATGTTGAAGAGGGATCACAGAGGCAAAGGAACTGGATGAGAAGAGAAACTCACCATAAGGAGAATTGTTGGAACCTCCAAAGGACAACTGTCTTTGCAATACAGTTTTATTTAGTTCCCTGTTCATTATCATGTGATACAAAGATCTGGTACCTTTCAGAATGAGTACTTCTGTATTTAACTTTTTAAAGTACGTGGTAAAAAGTTATCAATTTAAATACAGACAATTTGTGAATTTTACTTTTTTAAACAATAAAGCAAATTCTTTGTAAGTCATTAATTATTTGTATATGGGGAATATTTTGAATGAAAAAAATGAATAAATACCAACTTGATACATAATTAGTAGCCTGATCTACTTATGAAAAGGAATCCTATAATTTATCAAATCATTTTCAGTCTTGATATGCTTAAACATATAGCATATTTTAAGCATAATAATAGCATAATATAGCATAAGAATAGCAACATTATAAACTTACTTAATAGTTCAGATGTTTTTCAGCCAGATTATGGAATGTATTCAAAATAGTAAGCTTTTTGGTTTATTAATATTAATTATGGGAGAAAGTGGCTATTTACTTATTCCTAAATTTGCCTTTACATGCAAGAAAATTCTTTATTATAACATCTCTGTTTCATCCGCCTGAGTTTGGGAGGAGAAATTGGGTTTGCATAGTCCAGCCCAGTCAACTTTCTCACTCCCTTTTTTTAGGAGCTAGGCTGCCTACAGAGAGCATATATTCAGTTCTGCTTTCTAAGTATATGGTGAAAAAGCCTACACATGGAAGTGACCTGAAGTTTGGGTAGAGAAGTTTAATTCAGGAAAATGATAGAATCGGGTAGACAGAGCTGAATTGATGAAAAATAGAAATGGAGTATGTTGGGAAGTGTAGTTCATGTGGAGGAGCTTGTGTTTTAATATGTGGGTCAGCATTTAATTTTTTTTTTTTTTAATTTGTGTAGTTGTTTTTTAACTGTTGACTTAGGCGTATGGCTGGAGGTATTAGGCACTGGCCACATGGTATTTTCACCTAATGGATCATTGTAGTTTATGTTGGCTCTGCCTAAAGATGAATGGCTGCCTATTTTGACAGAGTCACTGAAAAATACATCAGATATTCAGTGTATTGTGTGAGTTATTATACTGTTGGCACAGTCCTTGGAGGCCTGAGCTATTTGGGGAGCTCCAGCCATTCAGGGGCCTTGGCTTCCTGGTAGCTCAGATGGTAAAAGCACCTGTTTGCAATTCAGGAGGCCCAGGTTTGATCCCAGGGTCGGGATCCCCTGAAGAAGGAAATGGCAACCCACTCCAATACTCTTAGAGCCTGGAAAATTCCATGGATGGAAGAACCTCACAAACTACAGTCTATGGGGTCGCGAAGAGTTGGACAAGACTGAGCGACTTCACTTTCACTTTTCAGCACATATCAACTGCTTGCAGCTGAGCAAGCAAATCCCAGGCTCACTAGCCTCAGCAAAGAAGACGGCTTTTAGGAACCCTTGCCAAGTGACGAGGGTTAGAGGGTGCAGTCTGCTGTGGCTTGATTTTGGATTACATAGATGCTGACATTAGCGCATGTACCTGGGTCAGTTGAAGACTGCAGCATGGACTGACACCTCAGTAAGACAAATTTTCACCATAGGAGAAAGGAAAATCCTTCTGTACACAGGCCTTTTACTCATTGCTGGAGAGAACAATAATCACTACTTTAAAACTGCAAGGCACTTGAGTTTCCTAAAAGGTTTTAGCTTTAAGCAGTGAGCTTAAGGTAGGTAGCCCTAAATAGGCTGACCCCAGACCACTCTGCTTGTTAAGGAAGAAGCTGAAGGGGCCAAGCTTAAATTACCACATTTTGCTGATGAGCAAATGACACTCCATGACACTCCTTTGTTATGCTCGCAAGTTGGCTTTGGATTGGATAATTGGATATGAAGCAGAAACCTTCTCTTCATATAGGCAGTAGATATAAATACCTTTTCATGGGAATATGGATACTATGTCCCTTGATAAAATCCTCATTCAGTTCATAGTGGGGTTCCACCAACACTGGGCTCAAAGGGAAAATGACATTAAAAAGGTTTTGAATATACTGAATGAGAAAGAATCAAATCTAAAAATAAAACAATACCTGTGGCTATCACCATTGTAATATAAAATCCAGCAGAAAAGTCTTAAATGTTACTCTGAGAGAGGAGTTATGTGGGGGTGGATTATTTTAGTGAGTAAGAGCTACTAACTGAAGTGATCTATTGAAAATATTTAGCACAATATTTGGTATCTAGTAAATTCCCAGATGGCATTAGTGGTAAAGAACCCGCCTGCCAATGCAGGAGACATAAGAGACGCCGGTTTGATTCATGGGTCTGGAAGATCTGCTGTAGGAGGGCATGGCAACCCACTCCAGTATTCTTGCCTGGAGAATCCCATGGACAGAGGAGCCTCAAGGGTTACAGTCCACAGGGTCACAAAAAGTCAGACAAGACTGAAGTGACTTACCAGGCACACACAAATATATAGACATTAGTAATTATTACCATTATTGTTACTACTAGATTCTAAGCAACATTAGGATAACAACTATTTATTCATCTCTGAAGCCTCTGATTTGGTACATGCATAGCCACTCATAAATGTTCTTTAAACTATAATTGAAGAATATTTTCATACAGCATTTGAAAAGGCCCACATGTATACCATAGTAAGAAGCTGATATTTATAATTTCTTTTGCATAGTTCAGGAGATCTTAAATATTAATAGTTTCTCTCTGTAAGAGGAAAAGAGTATCATCTGGCCCCCAAATATTTATGTCACCACTTACGTTAGCTACAGGAAAGCTTCATCTTCATATTTTGAGATTTTAAAGGCTCTAATCCTATTCCCTTGATTAACTTCAAAGGCAAAAAATAGTTTGTGACATAGAATAAGAAAGGGGACTTGGAGGAAAGTTGAGACCTACTTACAGCTAATGCCAATATTGGTTTGAATAAACCAAAGAACTAAAGTTGTTAGAATGAGTTTTAAATCACTCAACTAATGGTGTGAGCATCTCTGAAGAACTAGTTGCAACAAACATGTCTGGACACTAAGAAAAGATAACTTAAAAATATTTTGCATAAAGATGAAACTAACAAGTCATAAGAAAATATGGAGACATGTAGAAGGAAAAAAGCTGCCAATTTCTATTCATTGTCTTTGGGCAGGGGAAGGAGAAGGGCCAAGAATGAGACAGGTTTGAAACAGCAAGGTACAGACTCCGGCACATTTCTGGATTTCTGTAGGGGTAAAATAAGGGATATGGGCCAGGTGTTGAGGAAAAATGCATGACTCTGTATGTTTTTTTTTTAAGTTTTGAATTCAAGAATACCTGAAGAATCTTACATTTTAAATTAAGCTACACTAAATCAGTTTTTTCTTTATATTATTAAAATGAATCAAGTTTGAAACATTTTCTTCAGTTAGTGAAGTATAAATTATATGAATCCCTGTCATATATTACTTCTGAAGCAGAAATCGAGAATTCTCTTCTCTTTCCTACCCTCCTAAAGAGTTCACAGCCTTGTCTAACTCAATGAAACCAAGCCATGCCTGCAGGGCAACCCAAGGCGGGCGGGTCATGGTGGAGAGGGCTGACAGAACGTGGTCCACTGGAGAAGGGAATGGCAAGCCACTTCAGTATTCTTGCCTTGAGAACCCCATGAACAGTATGAACAGGCAAAATGATAGGATATCAAAAGAGGAACTCCCCAGGTCATTAGGTGCCCAATATGCTACTGGAGATCAGTGGAGCAATAAGTCCAGAAAGAATGAAGGGATGGAGCCAAAGCGAAAACAATACCCAGTTGTGCATGTGACTGGTGATAGAAGCAAGATCCGATGCTGTAAAGAGCAATACTGCATAGGAACCTGGAATGTCAGGTCCATGAATCAAGGCAAATTGGAAGTGGTCAAACAAGAGATGACAAGGGTGAACGTCGACATTCTAGGAATCAGC